>JABFFF010000643.1:0-12727 GCA_013623665.1 Fusarium sublunatum | reverse complement strand
CAACCTTGAGATCGCGTACTCATAAGAGTCTCACGCTCTACCGATTGAGCTAACCGGGCGTGGCTCTTATTGGTTGGGAGCCGAGACCTCAATCAGCATACTGGAATCTGAAGCTCAGCAAACATGGAGAGATTCGAAGAGTCATCTATGGACCTGATGATCCGTTGATCAACTCTATTACTTTTGACAAGTATTTTTATTTCCTGAAAATGTCTGTAGCCTGGCAATTGCCTCACAATATGTCTTGCAGCGTCCATGGATCTCGGGGTTAGCGGGGTGTGTTGTGTGCGCCCTTGGGTTGTCAAGCCTGACGATCAGATGGCAGAAGCTCACCAACATCTTCAGTTCTTCAGTAATCTTCATTAGTACATGGGCCTCTCAATCGCTACAAACCCATAGCCTAGACGACTTTCCGATCAAAACAAGGTGGTCAAAACCCCAGTGTTTCATGCAGTGCCTTACACTAAAAGCCAATTCAGTAGCCCGAAATGAACCCCAAGGTCGAATGTCAATGCGGTGCAGTTCAGATCACCGCTTCCCGTCCGGAGCCCATCGCGGTCTACTGCTGTCATTGTCTTGAATGCCAGAAGCAATCGGCCTCAGCCTATGGCACGTCGGCCATCTTTCCAGCTGATGGCATGTGGCCGCTGCCCGAGGATGTTCGATCTAAGCTGGGAGTCTGGACAAGGCCAACCGACAAGGGAAATACCCTAGAGTGCTACTTTTGCAAGACGTGCGGTGTGAGAGTATTGCATCGCAGCATTTTCCCAGATGGCCAGGCCAAGTCCACGCTGTCGGTCAAGGGCGGGCTGATTGAGGGATTAAATTGGGAGGGTGTCAAGCATATATATACTCGGAGTGCTCGCGTATCTGTGCCTGAAGGAAGCGATCGTGCATCGCCTGAAGCATAGAAATGTGAGCTCATATTCGTTGATTTGCACAGTTAGCTAGGGATGGGTGGCTGATAAAGTGGCATTATTGTGATTTGTTGAAAGCTCACATCAACAGCAATGTGGTATGTATTTATTGTACGCACATACAAGATTCATCTCTCAAGCGGTTCGCGAATCTGGGTACGACGATGATCGATAGTTCGCGGGGGTGGAGTCACTAGCGATCCGATCTCTGTCAAAACACCACGGAGCCGATTGCGTGGGGCCATGTCCGTAAAAAATCGGCAGCGCCGCGTTGGATACCAGAATTTTGATTGGGAGAGAAAATCAAAGAGGGAAGGGAATACAGTCATAATTCGTAATGGACCAAGTGCAAAGTGGCACCTAGAGAAAACAGCCTCAATTTAGGTTGTGATAGCTATGTTAATACGGGTATCATGGAATCATCGCTAACGCCCCAACAATGCGAATATCAAGTCTTTACTACCGTTCTAATTCCATCTCTTCTCTCTCTGATAGTTCTTGCGACCGCCGCTAACGACTGATGCGATTAATGCGCAAATCTACCACGACTGGCCGATGGTCTGAGATAAACACTCCGTCTTCGAAGCGGTTGTTGAGAACGGCGAATGACTTGAAGGCAAGCCCATTCGGATCCCTCACGAAAATATGGTCGAGATCCATGTCATCTGATGGACTCGCGGTGAACCCCGTATACGTGTAGTATGAGTGTCCAAAGCGCTTCGCCAGCGGTACGATATGCTTGACATCACGCATCACTCGAGCAAGATGCTGATAAGCCGCATCATCAGGTGATGTGTTGAGGTCACCGCCGATAAAAACGGGCAGACTGTCTCGCTTGTGTGAAGACCATTTATCAGCGATCTGAGTGAGTAGCTTTGCTGAATTCAAGCGAGCAGTTTCCCCCTTGTGGTCGAAATGCGTGCACATGTATACTAAGCGGTTACCGGTGGTGATATGTCGGAAGCGCGCGACGGTGGCAATTCGGGGCATTTTAGCATCCCATCCAATAGAGCCAACACTGTCTGGATCTTCGCTAAGCCAATATGTCCTGTTCTGCTCGAGATTCCAGACAGAAGGACGATAAAAGATGGGCGAAAACTCGTCTCCTTGGGCGCCATCTTTACGCCCAACCCCAACGTAGTCCCATTCCTCACCAAAGTCGTCTTTGAGATCTTGGATCTGAGGATAGAGTGCTTCTTGCATGCATATTAGAGACTCTGGCCGGCCTGAGGTTTCGAAGTTGATTTGGGATGATAGACGTGGGCGACGGACAGGCCAGAATTCCTCACCGCGCTCAGGATGGTTTGGTGCGAGACGGATATTGTAAGTAATGAGGCGTACGTCGGTGGTGCGTGATAGAGGGGCCGCGACAACGGCCGCAGCACTGAGCAGGATAGTGATGAATCTCATAGCGGCTGATATGAAACTGTCTGAATGATGGAGAGCATGAGTGAGGTGGTGTTATATACTGGTTGCGACGTTATACTTTTGTAAAAGCGTCGAGCTGCAGGTCGCATATGTATAAGATTTATCAAGGTTTGGGAAGAACAGGCATGTTGGTGTTGATATTAATCATTAATGAGATTTCACATACCGACCTTGGTAAGCTTTTATCATGAGGGGAGTCGTCACCTCTTGTACATACCGGGAGATTCGGTAAGGCAGGTAGCCGCTAAAAACCTCCATGACGACGATCAGGCACGTGTACCTGGTGGTGTCTGTAGCCAATACATCATGGTCATGTATGTTAGTGGCGGGCGTTTTGACAAGCCCAAAAAGTTCCACCTAACCCCAAGACAGATTGGAGAGACATGTTTCTTGGCAACGCGGCATTCATGATGTGGCTTTCGCCTAGGAAGTCTCCCACAACCCGACAGCCCACGTAAAGCGATCATCCGGGCATATTCATTATCGCTAACCTGGATATAGCTAGCAATATAGCCATATCATCTATAGACATCTCATACCTACCATTCAACAGATGCGCTACTTTGTCTAAATCATGCTACAGCAATTAGTAGTCATCACACCACATCCGCCCGCCTGCACTAAGAGTTATCATGCGGCGGTTGGTGATCCAGTCAACTTTGCAAGATAACACACATGGGCCAAGCAGTCTTGTTTCACGCATCTAGGAAAGGACAATGCCAAGAATACCATAGCCACAAATATTACAAGTTGTTGAGTGTCTTTCGTGTTAGTCAAATAAGAAATGGCCGGCCTTTCCTACATATGAAGTCTTTAAACTTTAGACATGTATTTTAAATTGACCATCAAAATTTATTGTAAAATATCCGATTCGACAGTGTAACCTCTATTGCAGGCCACTACCACTTGCCCCCATGTACAGAAAGCTATCAAGTTTTGAGAGATAGAGGCTGTTGGGTGGGGCTGCTGAGTGATACTGGCATGATACTAGTTCTCGTTATGATGCGCCGAGATATGCTTTGGTAGGTCAAGATAATAGTTTATCTAGGCATATCGACGTGGACATATACACCGCCAATGCAGTAAGATTACCATGTAAGCCAAGCTATCAGAACAACCGCTTCTTGGAATAAGCTGCAAGCATGTCCAAAAGAATGATATGATCGTCGCGATGAATTCTACTACCTTAACAGTTTGAGCCAGCGGTCTCTTATGATATATGCTCTTACTTGCCTCATCTCCCTCGTCGTTCAGAATTGGCGATGACGCTCCTTTCTATGCGCCCAGAAAATACCGAGGCCCTAAACATCACATGTAACTAAAAGCAAAGATTGGCCTCGTATGTAGCGTTTGTCCTGCAGTTGTTATGTACCCTAAGCTGTAAGGGCCCTCGCAAACGCGCGACTCTCGCTCCCCTCAACCACCTTGGCTACTGGCGTGAGATAGGCATCGTCATGGCCACTCTCAGCCTGCAGATAGCGCACATATGCCTGGGCGACCTTGAACCAGTACTTCTTCTCCGCGGCGCTCGATCCACTTCCCTGCCATACCCAGATGTCCCTACCGCCATTGTCGAGCAAGAAGACGTCGTTGCTATCCAGGTCGTCAAGCGATATATGCTCAGCCTCCTTTACTAGACCGAACAGGAGCTCTCCTGAAGAGTCGCTGAGTCTGAATAGCTTCTTGTTAATTTGTTCGACGTGGCGTGGAGAGAACGGTTTCTTGCAGTGGAACCCCTCGGATGGTGTATCCTCATCGCCGCCAAGCAAGTTAATGATTCGCCGTGATCGGGAATCCGTCTGGGCGACAACCTCGACTTCAGAGTGTTTCGCGACCGTCATGTCGTGAACGATCTGAGCTGCCTTTGCCTTTTCCATCGGGCTGCAGTCCTTACCCTGCCAAACCCAGATCTTATCACCAACGTCTAGCACAAAGACGTCCACATCGTCTAAGCTTGTCCAGGACGGTTCGACTTCATGAACCACGATGCCGTTGACACCAGCAGCTGGGTTCTTAAACACTCGCAGCAAAGTCAGTATCTCTTGCGGCTCTTCCTCCTCCACGCGCCTGAATCCAGACTCAACACCACCTCTGCGGATAGACACACGCGGGAACAACGCCAAAAAGTCGTCCGATGGTGCTTCCTGAGTTTCTTGATGCTGGGTTGCCGCGCCCTGTAGGAACTCGTCTAGCTCGACAGTCTTGTACGCTGCCGTCCCCGCCTCATCCTGAGACGTGTGTTTCCCTAGCCAGAAGAAAATGTCGTGGATGAGCTTCTCATTACCATCATTGCTCTCAATCTTATCCGAGTATAGAACAATAAAACTGTCTCCATCGTAAAACTGGCCATATTTCTCTTTGGGCCATGGGACGACCTCGAATTGCTCAATACGCCAGACGAACAATCCAGGCTCGATGCCAACGCTACCATCGTTCCATGCGGGTTCTGTAAGGGCGGAGTTGTACTTGACTTGATGATCAATATCGGACCCGATGAGCTCCACATTGCTGTCCTTGATATCGTATTCTTTTGGATGGACAAGACCCTGGTTTGGCGCCATCTTCGCTTCTTTGTGGGTTGAAAGAGATTGGTGGTGAATGCGTTGTGTTTGGCCTGCAGTGATGCTTGAAGTGTTTCAAGGATAAAGCCACCGTCTTTTGAAAAGATGCCCTCTCTCATGTGAGATTGCGGGGATTACATGAATCCTGATTGGGTCCAGCTTGAGAACGTGATGACTGATCAGTATCAACAGGCCCATGCGGCGGTCGTTTCATCTATGGGCCATGAATCAGATGCAGTCTTGGCAAGACTGGTCAATGAATCAATGTAGGCAATACGTGTTGGTGGAAGCGGGAATATGGAATTCGGACTTGGATATCTTCGTTGAGCCATGATCTCCAGGGAGACTTGGTTGCTTGTCCTACTATTGACTTCTATCGGCCCAGATTGTTCACTACACTCCCTACCATAACAGCTACTTCCCGGTCCCAGTTCGCTTCGGTCTTTGTTCTTCCCTTGGATCCAGTCAAGGCGCTGTGTAGCTGCGATCCTTTGATAACAGCCTGGCGGATGGCGTCTCCAACCGTGGTTTTGTTCGTCCGTAGGGTTCTAGCTACGACACCTGCACGATTCACGATATCCTGCACACGCGTAGCAAGACTGCTAGCCATTGTTCTCCAGAAGAATGAGGCAAGACTTCCTGTCTCGAGGTGAGCGAGGAGAAACTGAAGCAAGTTCGATTGGCTGGGCTGGTTTGAAGCTGGAAGTTGAGGGTGGTTCGGCGGTCTTGTTGTTTCGAGCACAGCTTCAAGGGAGACAACGTTCTGACACTTGGCTATAACGTCTGAGAGTGCCTTTTCCAGCGTGGGCAATTGGCCTAAGGAGCGAGACAGGGCCGTAATACTCGCTTGCAGTGCCGATCGTATATAGGTCTCCAAAGACTGGAGCAACAGCCGTGGAACCCATTTCTCAGGCTTAAAGCCGATTGTTGGTGACAACAGGTAAAGTGTAGCCAGAGCAGATGCAGTTCGAGACTTGATCTCTTCGACTTGAGCAAAAGTCGATGTCGACTGAACAGAGAACTCACGAACGATGCGCTCCGCACGCTCACGAACCGATCGATCAATGGGTGTTATGACCGTATCCTGCAGACTCTTGACGGCGTCGACGCGATTAAGCCCGAAGCCCTCCTCACCGGGAGCTTTACGATCGAGAACCTCTCGCAATGACAGAATGGTGTAGGCACACCGCACAAGTGCCCGATGGTCCTCTTTCCCAGCGCCATTATCGAGCTCCGCATGTTGGACCTCAAGCTGTCGGCCAAGTTGCAAACAGCGACCAACCGAACGACCAAGCTTCAATGTCTCCCATAGCCGCAGTGCCACGAGCCGGACCTCGTCTGCCTCTGCATGTTTATCGATAACCTCTTTCTCGAGCTGGCGGTAACTATCATTAAGGCTCTGAATCTGACCATCTAGTTCGCCAACGATATTTTTCGAGGCCTGAGTTTGTTGTTGGGTATAATTGAGCAGCGGAACAGCAGATCGGGTGGTGAGAACGTCAATGTGTGAGTCGATCTCCTGAGCATCGAATAATACGCGGGATAGGGGCGTGGAGAGGTCGAGAGGTGTATCGTTGGGGTTGTTGGTCGATACGACGAGCGTATTCGCAAAAGAAGCGGGGGAGAAATCAGGGTCGAGGAAGGTTTCGTAGTCGATGTACGAGGGTTCGTCGTCGACTGCTGGGTGTGTGGCCATGGTTGATATGGCGCCTTGAAGACAATGGCGCTATCAGTTCAATTTTCTGAGGTTGCAACCGTTGCAAAGTTGGTGATGTTGGCGCAAGCTTAAAAAAAGGTCAATTGACTTGGTGGATTGCATGTTCTGGAAGCTTGCTGTCCTTTTCGGGCAACGCTCTCCCGCGTGGTGGTACGGTACGTACCTCAACTCACCTGACAGCGGTCCTGCATCTCACCTCCCGAGCAATGGAGCTCGCTCTTCGATGGCTTGGCGGCAGCTTTGGCGGACCAGAATCGCGGGGATTAGCGGGAGATACCCTTGGCACAGCAACCAATTAATCGAGTCGAGCCTGAGAGACAGCGAGCTCGAATGGTTACAGGGGGCAAAAGCAGCTGCCGCTTACAGTGAGGTCATCACTAGCATGGGTGTCAAAAATGGAGGCTGATGTTTCCGCGTACAGCAGAATGAATGGCATGATGAAGAATGGATCTTTGCACACGAGTTGATCATTCTCAATTCTTACGATGTCTCGGTGATGATCTATACGTAGCAAATATCTCCTTCTTATTTATTTATCGTTGCATAAACATCTATCTACTACACATACTTTGTCCAGTATGAGAGAATTTCAACGAGAAACGGACCGCTCGGAATTCTCCACCTCCACATCCACGGAAATACGGATCCACTCAGCCGCGAGGCTTTTCTCCATCGCAACGGCATGCCCGGCATCCATTCAACGACATTTGTTTTTCGCCCTCCAACTTCTTCCTCCTCTTCTCTTTCTTTCTTCTTTTCCATCTTCATCTCGACATCGTCTTCCTCTTGTCGGTTGAGATCCTCGTCGATTTGAGCCATGTGTCTTGATGCGCTCCGTTGATTAAATTGCCTCCGTTGATTGACGACAGCCTCGACGTACTAAGGGCCAATTGCCCCATCTACATACGCGCAATTCGCATCACGACATTTACACTGCATATACACGCGACTTTGCCGAGTCTCCGCCTTGCAGTGTAGCCTCAAATATCCGAATCGACCGAGACCCGAGACAGCGAATTCTGACAAGCAACAACTCGTATTCGTCTCAACAATACCTGTCACCCACCATGAATAGCTTCCTCGAGAGCGTCGCCCATATCTCGGCTCGTGCTGTTAAGGACTGGCCCGAGGGTGACAATGGCAACAGCAGCGATACCGTCTTCGCCGGCGTTCACTTCAACCTCACCACCCTCAAGTACTTCAACTACACCTACTACAGCAACGAAACCATTTCCAATGGTTCCAAGTGTTACCTGACATTTGAGCCCTATGCCCCGGCCCTGCTCTTCGACAATGGTACATTTGTGAATGCTACCAAGTGCTATACCGCCATCGACAATATAGGTACTCGCGGTTATGTCGGCATTGGCTTTGCTGTCGCTTTCGGAGTCGCCCTCGTTCTCAACCTCACCGTCCTGGCCAAGCATGGAAAAATCTACCTTCCGCGCGATTCGCGCTTCTATCCTGTCGGTCGTCGCTGGCAGTGGTACTGGGCCTTTTTCACCTCTGCTGCAGCCCTTATCAGTCTGTTCCTCAACGTGGATGTTGATCGGTACTATCTCCAGGAACTCCCCATTACTGTCAATGTTTTCTTCTGGTATCTTCTCTGCATCGGTACCGTCGCTCTGGTATGGGAGGCTGTTCGTCATTGGGGTTCATGGTTAGAAAGGCAATATCTGGATCCCAACCCCTTCGCCCTAAGAGTAGATGACCGTCGTTCCAAGGTTGAGTTCTGGCTGCCGTTGTGGTTTTATCTCTGGCTCTGGCTGGTAAGCACATATCCCAACCTTGATTATCTTTCAGAAGCTAATTCGACTCCAGAACTTTTTCATGGTCGTTCCCCGTAGCTGGAAGTTCACCCAGCTGCAGCACTCTGCAGAGCAAACAGAAGAGAAAGCCATTCCTGGTGCAACAAATGCCCGGTTCAAAGCTGGTGCCTTCTGCCTCATCATCTGCTGGTTCACTATCCTATTCTCTCTCCGTCACTCCATCAAGCACTACAAGCCTCGGAACCGCGGTGTTTTCAACCGCGCAGTTGGGCTCACTCGAGCCGTGCCTCTGCGCCTCTGGTTAATCATCCCTCTGTCGGCTGCTACTATCGCTTACCAGGCCTTCATCTCCTTTGAGTTCAAGTACTCTATCGTCAAGTTCGACGGGAATGTCCCCGTTATCTTCTGCTGGGGTTTCCTCCCTTCGCTGATCATCCTCTACATTCAATTCTTCTATGGTGTGGCCAGCCCCAACGAGGATAAGGACCTCATCCGCCAAAGACGCGAGCGCGGCGATATGCTCAACCGCGAACTTGGCATCGTCAACAAGCCTGCTTGGTGGCGACGTGTCAGGGGTGATCATCTGCTCACTTTCAAGGACAAGCTCGCCCGTAACGTCCAAGAGGTCGGTGGTAACACTGCCGGTCGACGTGTCATGAATGAAGCGGAAATGGACGCGCGTGCGGAGGCCCTGGCTGCCGCCAGAAACGACGATGATATTGAGATGGGTAACGTGAGCCGCTCTTTCAACCCCGCCGATAACCCCCGAATCGATCGTGCAGGTGCTGCTTCCATCCACACTCAGTCTTCTTCGCACAGCTACGTTCAGCCCTACGCCGGTAAGAACGAGCGTCGTCGGCATGAGCGTACTGTGGAAGCTGTCGCGGGCATTTTGTTCCCCAACAACCTCGCTGAGGACCGAGCCCGTCGTGAAGCACAACTTGGCCTCGACGGTCCGGCCCCGCCTCCTTATACCGACGCCGAATCACGCGCTCGCGGCCGACCAAGTGGTCGACCCGGATCTACTGGCCGTAGTAACAGCGCCGAGACGACCAACTCCCTCACGGCTCCGCCGCAGCAGGTCAGGAGCATGCTGGATGTCTAAGAGTTGGTAGTTCGGATGGCTGCTGGCATGAATCATTGTATGGCACCTATAAGTGCCTGATCAAGTTCGGAGTTATGATTGATTATGCATGTTATGCTGTATATCACGACGCAAAGGGCGTCTATGTCATTCGCATGAGTAGTTGGTTTAACGCGCGGTGTTATTTCATGGGATGTTCTTTTTGAATTGCATTCCGCCACATGCCTTCACTGATAAATAGATATGAACCTGTATGAAAATACGATCTTTTAATGATTAAAATATCACATCGTTTCGATTGCTGTGATAACCGTTGGTACTGGGCTTGACTATTCGGGGGACTCTTGGTTGCAAAATTAACGTGAGCCATGGTGAGCTGGTTCTCTGGTTCTCGTACGATCATGTTGATCGAGTCTTTGCGTTATCTATCATGGCCTCTGTTCAATCTTTGATGCGATGAGCAGGACGCACTCTTCTTGCAGATTATTCCATGAGTGATGGTAACAGACGACCCAAGTCATATATAGAAAATCATTTTCCTACAACTATACGACACTCATCCAGGCAAACATTAACGGGCTCAGGATGGTCAAGAGGCTGGGAACATTATCTTCTGGCCAAGGTTACCCTGCAGCATCCATGCAGACCATGCCACGAATCATCACCACCAATATGATCGCCGAGGAGGACCCCTAGGATCGACACTAGAACCATCATGTCAGTTCTTACCACTTCTGGAGGACTGACTGCTTAGTCTGCAGCATAATCACATGCGGGGGATCGTCATCCAGCTGAAGGCGATAAACTACTTGGCGTTGCCCGCGGAGCCTCAAGGCCAAGCCTGGTCTGGACATGAGAGCCTCCAGAGGGTGGCGTTGAAAGCTCACCACTGCAAGAGTCGCAGGAGGACCATCGCCTCCGAAAAGGGCCTTTCAATGGAGAAAAACAATGTCACACGATGTTACGAGCTGTCAAAATCTCCGAGAGGGCGTCAGGTCAAGTAGCAGCCACCGAGAGCGCCGATATTGAGGCAGCAGAGGGAACCGAGCGATGCAACAGATGAAAGAGGAGAAATAAAAGACTGTAAGCCTCTGGTACCCTGCACGCCAGGGCAGGGACAGGGCGATGTGTGCGATATGCTCCAAGGTTGCACAACAAGATCGCGAATCAAATCATGGGACTTTGACGTACATAGGTACGTGCATCAGCGCATGCGAATGAGGATACTTGCATGAAGAGCTCATGCAACTATGATACGTAACAGCGCAGCTGGAGTTGGCGACAGGTCGGGTCGTGAACCCGATCAGTATCAAAAAGCCCAACCCACTTCAGTTAGCTGCATCTACCTCGATACAAGCTTGATTGAGAGTCATCTTGAAATGTCAGGGAGACATGTTGGCTAGATCCACCAGAACCAGTAAGGGCTATGGAATTTTGGGTTTGAGTGTAAAAGAGCGGTGTAGGATCAAAGGCCCGAACAAGAGAGGTCAAAGACGAGACGAGACAAGTCAGGACAAGACAGGTAATCGACAAACGCTGTGGATCTCCATCGGGCAATGGAACAAGGCCACTAGGTTGTGGCTTGGAGACAAGGACGATCTGAAATTGACGGTTCCTCGTGGCAGGCTGGCAGGCCATGAGACAATAACAAACTGGCTGAATTCCAAGGTACGGCAACGCTGACTTGCGAGGTTGGGGGAGCAGGCGGGTCCAGATGGAAGACATGCGACTCCATATCGTCAAGCGACGCAGGAGTGCTATTGTTGGTTGTTGGCCACAGTAAAGTCCCTTGCTTCACCGGTTGTCGCCGTACTCTGTATAGACAAAGTAGTACGAGTAACCTGAGTGATATCTTGCTTGCCCATCAAGTCGTCACATGGATGTGTCGGGAATGAGCGGGCGCGGGGCTCGAGTACGTGTCTCCCAAACAGGAGTCATGAGTTGTAGTCCTCTTTCAGTTGGTGTGCAAATCAACGCCTGCGGGTTAAGCTAAGGATGCAGTGTGTGGCAGCCTTTGGGAACCATGTTACTTTGGTGCTTGAGTCTGTCGTCAACCTGCGGCGTGCCTTGCATTTGGTGGCATGATTGGAGAGCGGGCCAAATGCTAGGACGAGGGCTCGGACAGTAGCCCAGGAACGAGCAAGGTACCGTACATGTCGAGCCAGATGCTGTTGGCCCACGATATAAAGCATGGTTGCTCGTTTCCCTGGTGAGCAGATAGTATCTCGACTCTGGAGGTTGTCCCCTAGCAACCGGGAATTGGCAATGGGCGAAGGACGACGGGATAGTTAGTGGCTCATGCATTCCAGAGGATGTCCCCTCAGGCAAACCTTGCCATGTCATTCTCCCATCGTTCCGTGCTATTTCGGTCTGGAAATCGATTTGATAGTCGGTCCCTGAATATATCGATGCTTTCCAAGCCAGCCAAACACGGTACATCAGCGATTGAGTTGAAGAAAAGACCCCTCAATGCTGATCGCCCACACCAAGTGGAGCTGTCATGGAGACGAGGCGCAAACGGCGGCAGCTCTAGAGCCGGCTGGTTGCGTGCCTTTAGTGCATCTAGCTGCAGGTCAACTTTTGCATCTCTATCGTGAACCCTAGCCCATACGTGAGAGAGAAAAAAAAAAGATGTCAGGCGCTTAGGATGGATGCGAGGTTGGCGAAAATGCAAAGAGTTGGTGACACCCCATTATCCTACGCCAGGTACCCGTGAGCCCTGCGGCAAGTAATAGTCCCATTCGAGATATCGCAGCTGAATGAGGAAAACGAGGAGAAAGAGGCTGGAAGTCTAATGGTCACCGCCAGTTGACTGGATTGTTACCGGCATACGGGTTGCCAATGGAATTGCAGAACCAACGTATTTCCAACGCTGGGCCGGAGAAGCTTTGTCGATTACCTAATTTTCGATTACTCGGCGTCTTGGAGAATGTAGATGTTGATCATTCGTGAACCATTTCAACAAAGAAAGAAAGCAATGATAATATCAGTAACAGTATCGTTGTTACTGCATTCAAGCCAATTGTCAACGACCGTTTCCAGGACATCATTGTTGATACTGAGAGAACTCCGAATCAAGCGATAATAGGTAGGTTCAATACTGTTCATATGTTGGATAATCTCAGCCAGCATCAGTTTTCCTTTGTAAGATCCATGTATCCCACTTCTTATCGATAGGTAGTCTAGGGTCACAGGACGCACTGATGACGGGAAGGAGGGGGGACGTGCAGGAAGGATAGACGGAGGGGGTG
>JABFFF010000642.1:0-33488 GCA_013623665.1 Fusarium sublunatum | reverse complement strand
TGTCGGTGGTCAGGACAAGATTAGACCTCTGTGGAGGCACTACTTTAGTGGTAAGCAGGGACATTGCTTTTATATGGGGTGATATATACTGACGAGACTTACTATACAGGCACCCAGGGCCTCATCTTCGTCATCGACTCGTCTGATAGGAACCGCATGGAGGAGGCCAGGCAAGAACTCCACCGCATCATCAACGACCGTGAGATGAAGGACAGTCTACTACTTGTCTTTGCCAACAAGCAAGATCTCGCAGAGGGTTAGTTTGATGTCTCCCCTCCTACCCCTAACCATAGCTAACATAAGCCCCCCCCTCCAGCCATGAAACCCCAAGAAGTTACCGAGGCCCTTCAGCTCTCCAAGCTCAAGGACAAGGTCTGGTACGTGGTGCCCAGCTGCGCCACCACGGGCGAGGGTCTCCTCGAGGGTCTGGCATGGCTGTCCAACAATGTCAAGGCCCCTCCGACTCCGGCTAAGAAGTAGACGAGGACCGGCCTCGAGGCGTCCTGATTTCTTCTAACCCCCATCTCGACCCGATTTCTTCCACCGAACCTTGCGTCCTACTGCCTTAACCGAGTCGACATCACGAAGTTGCAAGCCGTATCGCATTTGGGAACACATCTCGCTCATACTATACCGCCCTCCCGAGAAGAATCACTCAACCTCAGCTACCTACTACGCCCACACATACACACACCCAACTTCCAACAAACAACCGCCGAATTTGCTGAAATACCCGACTGTTCAACCGTTTTCGTACCATGTTCTTTTTTTGCTTTGTTCTCTCAACTGCCTGATATTGCTGTGGGATGTAGAGGAGGAAATATGTCTTGTAGACAAAAAAAGGTCAGGGAAACCAAGGCAGTCAAGTCGAGATAGGCAGTGGTATGGCGAGGCACATCATGCTCCCCCGGTTTCTTTGTATCTTTTTGTCCACAAAATCCTTTTTTTTCTCTCCCATTGGGGATGGAGGAAATCAAGTCATTGCAGCTTTTTATGTACTCTCGTCTTAATGATACGGCACCTTTTTTCTCTTTTTTTTTATTCTGTACTTGTGCAAAAAGAGGGAGGTTTTTGTTTTTTGCCCTTTTTTTTTTAGATGGGGGAGAGAAGGTGTATACCCTGGTTGTGAAACAAGTATGGGATGGAAGATGGGTGTTGGATAGAGGGGAGGTAATAAAGAGGAAGATTGTGTTAGAAGTCATGCATTGATTATTCGGTCCTGTGTTTTGTTAAGTCTGCTGTGAGGTCTGGTGAATGTGTTGTGTATCATTGACTGTTCGTTGTATCTGTCCACATGATCCTTTGTATCTCATATCATACTCCTGAGCGTGTACCAACTGGGCTAACAAAGAACGTTACTTGACTCCGTTACAGTACGGACACTCAATAGGAGCCTTTGCTCCGGGTCCGTTCTTCAATGGAAATAGGTCAAAATAAACTCCAAGAAACTCGCGTGATATGACACGGGTAGCTGTTCATAGATAATGGATCGAATTCTGTACCCAAACGCCGGGTATATGCTCTAACAACTACTTCACCAATTCGCCTGGCTAAAGGATGTATACATCCATCATGATATGCTCCGAAGCCCAACTCAAGAAACGCCGTTCATGTCCTATCCCGTCACCGTAAACAATGCCATCGCTCCTTCAACTACGTCATCTCGCTGCCAGTACTGTAGGCACGACAAAGGGGGCAACCGATGATGTTGCAATTTGAGTAGATCATCACCTGGTGGTCCAGGGCCTGTATGGATCTCTATTCCTTCAATCTCTTGGCTGGCCTTATAAGCGAGTCATCCGGCAGACCGCTCCGCTTGGTACCAGGTAGACTGCTAGTCCTAATATCATTGTCATCCTGGCTCACGCGTCGGCACGGATACTCGTTCTTGCACCCTTCAAAGCAATTTGCGCTGACGCGATCACCTGTGCTGAAGAAGGGAGACTGGAGGGCTTGGGCGGCGGTAAGACGCTTCGCGGGATCGTACTCGAGCAGGCCGGCGAGCAGCTTGTAGCCCTCTTGGCCGAGAGAGGCAAGCGGCGGGTTGGCATTGGAGCCGGGGGCGCCGGCGTGGGAGATGGTGCTGTAATACCACTTTTCAAGGTTTGAGCCGCCCGGCGGGGGTGGGGGTGGGTTGCGGGAGCCGTAGTGGCCGTGATGGTGAGGATGGTGGTGATGCCCATGGTGGCCGTGATGAGATGAAGCCATGGAATTGGCGAGCGTGTTGAGCTGGTTGTATTCGGGCATGGTCGGTAGGAGGGGCCAGCGATCCTTTGTGGGCACGCCCATGATTTCAATAATCTTTTGCATCTGGTTGCGTTGGAACGGAACCGTCTTCTTGCTATCCATTTTGGCTTCTTCTCCCTTGAATATCGGCCGCAAGGATAGAAGTTCGGCAAAGATACATCCAATGGCCCACATGTCGATGGCAGGCGTGTAGTGATAGGAACCGAGGATGAGCTCTGGGGCACGATACCAAATGGTCACGACTACCTTGTCTCCACTGAACAGCGAATGCAGAGGTTTATCGAAGCGGCGAGCGAGTCCCAGGTCGCCAATCTTGACCTCGCCAGACGACGTGACCATAATGTTTGCAGGCTTGAGGTCTCGGTGGAGGATCCAGTTGGTGTGGAGATACTGGCAGCCGTTGAGAAGTTGGAACATAATGCTCTTGATGGTGGCCGGAGGTATCGGATGACGAGGCTGCTGAGTATGATGATGAATAATCTGTAGCAAATCGTGCTCGGCGTACTCAAAAACCATGAAGATACACTTGTCCTCGAGCATAATCTCGCAAAGCCGGATGACATTGCCATGGTTAAGCTCGCTGCATAGACTCATTTCGCGAATGGCACTTTGAGAGATGCCCGTGTAGCTGATCTGCTCTCCCTCCTTGTCAGGCTTGAACTTTTTGATGGCGAACTCGCCGACAGGCTTGCCATTGCGGCCGACAGCCTTGTAGACCCGTCCATAGGTACCGGAGCTGATGAATCCGATGATACGGTAGCGGTCTGTGATCCGGACTTTGGGCTGATAACCAGTGGATCGGTCGTGAGGTTCTACATGACGTTTTTGGTAAGCGTGAGCTGGGAAACCGAGGCCAAGATGAGGACGGAGAGGCATCGCCGGGTATCAAGAGTCTCTCTTGTTTTGGGTCTCGCTTCTCGAGGTGACAGACAGAGTGTCAACCACTTGGCATTGGCACAGTGTTTGAGGACAAGTTGATGAATAAGGTCCAAGACAAAGACGAGGGCTGGGCAAGGTCCACAATGGAAGCGATAATGAATAAGATGACCAAAGCAAGCCCAGACCATAAGAGAGAGAAGTGGATAAAACAAGAAGGCAATAAAAGATCGAGGACAAAAATATGATGACAAAACAACACAAGACAAATGCGCGCTCAGGTGGGAAAAAAGATGTAAAGTTCAGTTGGCGATAATCCAGCCGAGCTCGAGTCAGGCAAGTCGTTGTTCAAACTCGATACCTCAGGTTGATCTTTTTCCAAACTGGGAAAGCATGCGGCGTCAACCCGCAGCGAGGCGAAAGAGTCCGAACAAGAGAGAAAATGGCAACCGCTAATGAACAAGGTAACAAGATGGCGTAGAAGTGATGAGGCGCGGCAGGGAGAGGAAGCTGAGTGAGGATGGGAGGGTAAGCGACTAAGAGCAAAAGAGAAGGCGATTGGGCGAAAGGAAGCTGTCTCGACCGATATAGGAGACGAAGACAGATAGGCGAGATGGACTAGAGTAGACAGAATAGGAAATAAGATAGGACAGGGAAGCAACAATATAATAAGAATAAAATAAAAGAACCACTCTCACCTTCAAATGTCGCCTGAACACTCCGCTTCAACGTCCCCCTGACGGCTCCCAAGCCAACGGATCCCGGGCCTGATGCCCCCGTCGGCGGATTCGTTACGCTCATTTACCACTTTGCCAAGTCAAGGCAATAAACTCGGACAGCGGAACGGCCCCTCCGGATGTCTTTTTTTTGCCTTTTTGAATCGTATGTAATGTAATCTGGGGGAGGCAAAAGATAAGCGGGAAACGATTTGCGGGTGGTGGATTAAGGGAAAGCAGCCCGTCGACGCGAGAGATGGGTGGCTTTCCTTCCGGTTGGCGGCCGCTATGTTGCTGTACAGTACTTGCTTCTCAATGTTTGAGAAATAACTTTCCCCGCACGGGGTGAATCAGATCGTTCTAATGCACGGCGCGAGATGGCCGAATTGAATCGTGAGTGAAGTATTGCAGCTCAGCGTGAGGCGAGACCTGCTGCAACAACCTGCAGCGAATAGCTCTAACCCGTCGTCGACTTTTGTCTCGCGGATCGCTCCCTCTCTCGATGGGCGATATGGGCCGCGCCGAGTGGAGTTCGTTGGGGGGGAGGAGGGGCGTGAAATAAGCTGGGCTCTGGTTTCGCGTATAGTGAGACTGCGGATACGAATGTTTTTGTTTCTTTTCCCTGTGTGGCCGCTGTTGATGGTCATGCACGTAGAGAAATGGCCTGGATGCAAAGTTGAAAAGTGATTAGTATGATCGAGATTCCCGTGTTCCAGAAGCCTGCGACGCAAGTTTCGAGCGATGACTAAGCCACCCTCAAGTATCAATGTCTGTTGGTGATGGCTTCAGGAAAGTTGTTCAAGACTCGAGAGCTTTGAATACTTTCACAGAATGACCTACAATATTCTTTCTGAGTAGATTTGCAGAAAAGAAGATGCCAACATCCCATGCGGAACCAGCACCATATTCAATATCTTCATGTCTTTTCTTGCTGTCTACCTTGAGCTAAACTTGCACATCGCAAAATACCAACCCATCCCCCCCTCATCTATCAACAAACGCTTCATCACCTCATCTATCGCGGACCTAGCTTCTCAAGCACCCTTGGTCCCTCCTCCTCCCACTCCGCCTTGGTAACCCACATGCTCTCCTTGTCCGCCATGATGTTGGCCAGCACCGCACCACCCAGGAACACCATGTGCCTGCGTCGCGGCGGATCCTCTATCCGCACCTTGAACTTGCTCAGCCGCTCCGGGTTGCCCTGCAGCGCCCGCGTCAGCCAGAGCTGCTTGAGCTCCTTCTCCAGCCGCGATGGCAGTCCCGGGTACATGCTGCTACCGCCCGACAGCACGATCGCCTTGAACAGCGACGACCGGATGTCCACGTCGGCAGACTGGATGGTGTTGAACAGAAACTCGCCCAGGCCGGGCGACTCGCTGTCGACGAGGTGAGGCTGGAAGAGACACTCGGGGGCCTCGAAACGCTCGCTGCCCACGCGGATCACACGTCCGTCCGGCAGCGTGTAATCCTCCACGAGCACGGTGGTATCCTCGCTTAGGCGCTTGTCAAGCTCGAGGTCGTACGACACATAGCATAGCTTCTCCTTGATCTGGCGGACCGTCTCGAAGTCGGCGGTTCGGTTGAGAGCGTAGCCGCGACGGAGCAGCAGCTTGATCAGGTTGCGCGTAACGTCTCGGCCGGCAACGTCTAATCGCTTCGTAAGGTGGTTGAGCACAACTGATTCGTAGACGGGGACAATGTGTGTAACACCGTCACCAGAGTCGACCACAACACCCGAGCTCAGACCTACACCGCATCTATCATTAGCTCCGATTTGGGCTTACAGCGACAACCAAGCTCCTGCCAGAACTCACCTTGTGCGTACAGAGCCAAGACAGCCTGAATTGCGACGTAGACACCTCCAAATCCATATCTATCAAACATAACCTCGCACATCTTCTCCCGGTTCTTGAGCGGGTTCATGGGCGGCTCCGTCAAGAGAATCTTCTGGCCCTGGGGATCCACCTTGAGCTTCTCGAAGAAAGTGTAGTCCCAGAGGTGCTCCATGTCATCCCACTTCTTGACGATACCGTTTTCCATGGGGTAGCTGATCTGGAGCATTGTTCGGGCGGCGGCGGCCTCGTCACCGCACATGATGTCCTTGATGACAACATCGCTGTCGGTCTGCTCCTCAGAACGCAGGATCGGTCGGCCCACGATGGACGGGTACTGGTGCTCGGGGAAGTTCTGCGCGGCATATCCGACCTTGAGGAAACCGGTACCTCCATCAAGGACTAGGCGGTAGACATAAGGTCAGCTTTGGGCAGGTCGTCAGGAGTTTGGGGGGAGCTTCGGGAGCTCGATGGGCGAATTGCGAAGCTTACCAATGGGTGGAGGGTTAGACATTATAACGAAAGCCCGGGGCGGGAGATGTGTATTCAGAGGTGGTGAGGCCGAGGTGGAGGTGTCGTGTTGCTACATCCAGCAGCTCAGCTTAGAGGAGGTTGAGGTGGTCGTCAGTAGTGGGGTTGGCGTGGCCGACCGTCGTCAGAGTGGCTGAGGCTGATCACGTGGCGCCCCGCGATGCTTGAACGACTCCATCCATGACTTCTGTGCCGTCATTATAAAAATCCCCGCCGAGGGAAAAAAGAGGGTGTTGGAAGATTGGATGTTGCAACTAGAATAGTCTTAGGACTCACGTCGAGATACAAGCACATTTCATTAATTGAGTTGCAGTCTCAAAACCTCGCCAGCCATGTCTGAGTTTCGTTTTCTTCGGCGGAATCTCCGCATACTCGTCCTGAACCCCAACTCATCTACCATCATGACCGACGGCATGGCCAACGCCATCAGCCACATGTCGCTACCAGACGTATGAATTTACATCAACTCAACAAGTTTACCCATCTACACAGGCTGATGGTCACAAAAGTCAGTTGAGATTTATACCTACACTGCCCCGCCACACTCAGCTCCTGGCAGCATCAACGACCAGGAGGGCATCGACAGCAGCACCCGGGCGGTTCTTGACGACCCCAAGATCGAACAGGAGCTCGAGTCGGACAAGTACGATGCTGTCCTCGTTGCATGCTTCAGCGTCCACACCCTGGTCTCCAAGCTGACTCGATATCGCCACCTTGCCGTCACGGGCATTTTCGAAGCAAGTATTCTTACGTCAATATCACTCATGTCTGCACCAGACGACAAGGGAAAATGGGGTATCGTCACGACTGGAAAGTTCTGGGAGGATCATTTGTCCGCTGGCGTGAAGAAGTTCCTTGGCCAGGAAAAGGATGGTGTTAACAACAAGTTCGCCGGTATCTTCTCATCTGGCCTCACTGCAGGCGACTTTCACACAGTTTCACCCGAACAGGTTAAAGAGAAGCTCATAGAAGCAACGCGGCAGCTTCTCTCCGCAGGACAAGTCTCGGTTGTGGTCATGGGCTGTGGTGGTATGGCTGGTCTGGAGAACATCATCCGCTCAACCGCTGTCGAAATGTATGGCAAAGCCGACGGTGACCAAGTATATATCATCGACGGAGTCAAGGCGGGCATTATGCAGTTGGAACAGATGGTCCGCAGCAAACGAGCCTTTCGATAATTGAAGCTAGTCGGGCGTCGTTATGCCAGTTGGCCCAAGCCTGCAAACATCTAGAATATGCTTTGTCTCATGAATACACAAGCAAGTTGACCTGTATCCACAACGTGCTTAACATTCCACCAAACCATGTCTCAGGGGCTTGACTTGACGAACCATCGCCGGACTAGGGGTGAGTGACCGATTCAGCTCCTCTGTACTTAATCGACACGCCTTGTCCTGCCCCAGACCTCGTCAACGTCCTTCTTGCCCTTTGTTTCTGGCACGTTCCAGAACACGAAGATAGCAGATCCGGCAGCCAGACCTGCAAAGATGAAGTAGACCCATCCTTGGCCACCCAATAAATTGTTGAGGGCTTTGTTCACAATGGGGAAGAACTGGGCCACAATGAACGTGGCCACATAGTTAGCCGCAAGACACCAGCTCTGCGTAGCGCCGACGGCTTCTTGCCCGACCAACTCAGAGGCGAGGAGAAAGGGCACTGGACCAAGACCAACAGCGAAGAAGCCGACGAAAGCCACCACCGCAATAGCGGAGAGAATCTTGACTCCAAACACAATCGAGAGAGCTAGAATAAATGCGCTTGTTCCTTGACCGACAATTGATGCGAGCAGACATGTCTTGCGACCAAGTCGATCTGGAAGAGGTGCACAGGCGATAGTTGTGCCAAGGTTGACGACAGAAATGAGAATGGTAAGAAGCGCTGAGGAGATGGGAAGTAAGTCTGCAAGAAGGGAGACAGAGTACATAATGATAGAGTTCACGCCACAGAGCTGCTGCACAAACATGATGCCGACCACGGCGACGATGGCAGGCCTGTATAGAGGATCCTTGATGACTTGGAAGAACCCAAGGTGTTCGACACTATCTCTGCGGGTCGATTCAGAGGCGCTATCGGCTTGGAGGAGCCCCTCCTCTTCGGATGCGCCACGCTCATCCGAGTTCCAGGAGTCAGTTTCCTCGTGAATGTCGTATCCAGTGCCACGGATCCTCTGCAGGGTTCGCTTGGCCTTAGTAGCATCTCCATGAGCGGCCAGCCACGATGGACTCTCCGGTACGACGAAGAGACCCAAGGTCTGGGCTGCGGCAATAAAAACTCCAGTGCCAAGGATCCAACGCCAAGCCGTGCCATAGCTCAGGAAGTACCCGAGGGTTTGAACAGCCAAGATACCGACATTGATGGAGATTTGTGTCATGAAGCCAAAGAGACCACGTTCCTTGGGCGGTGCAATCTCGCTGATGTATAGGGGCACTACAACAGTGGAAGCTCCAGCACCGATACCAGAAAAGAGGCGACCCAGGGCTAGGACAAAGACGCTCCCAGCAATGGTCTCAACGGCAGCTCCAAAGAGGTAAAGCACGCCAGTGATGCGCATTGCTGGAAGACGGCCACGTTTAGAAGAGAATGGCCCAGAAGTCAAGGCTCCTAGTAGGCCTCCCAAGGTAAATATTGAGGAAACGGTCGCAAACGAGGCTTCGTCCATTGGAATGCAATGAGAGAAGAAGCCAGAGTCGGGGGCGGGTTTCTTGGAGGAGACAAATTTTCGTAACTTCTCGAGGGTGGATATGGAATCTTTGCGGCAGGTAATGACATCTTGAGGTGCATTGAGCTCGGCCTAGAAGATGATCAGCAATGTTCGTAATGACCTTGGAGAGTATCGTAGCGACGTACCAAGTGGAAGCCGAACTGCAAGGAGCCCAGAGTCGTGACGGCGATAAGCAGGATCAGATAACCGCTGATATCGCGGAGTCTGATGCCAGAGCCAGCCATTTTCAGGACAGTTTGCGGGCGTTGCTGAAGATGGTAACTGAATACAACTAACGACTGTTGAGGGAGGAAGAGAGTTGGAGTTGATGGCCTGGGGAAGCTCGTCATGGGGGTGGATCCACGTGTGCATGCCCCTGTCCGCAATGGGTAATTAGCTCTGGAATGTACTTCTTCATCCGGAAAGCATGTGAGTTAATTCTCGATTAGATTTAACGTTTTAAAGTCTATGACTTAATGAAAGGTATATAATTAACTCTTACGTATATTTCTTGAAGGCATCTGTCAGTTGCTTGATAAAAGACTACCTAGGTATCTGCCACTATATAGGCATGTTCTAACTTTACCTTGAGTAACTCTGGTTAGAGCTGCTAGAAACCAACAAGTTTTGCAAGGATCAGTAAACTTCAGTCTCTATTGAGCAGTGGCATTAGGTAGGTTTATTTTTAGACGCTGGACTATGGTTCTTCCTCTGTTTTCCGCCGTATCTCACGTTAAATAGCGTAGCAGTGCGAAGCAACTTCAGTTCAATATATTTCCCAACCCTCTTCTATAGTTAAAGTTAACCACCTATGTGTACATGTGTTGAGTTAACAGAGTGACAACATGTCTGCCTCAACGGACCAAGATCTGAAAACACTCTATTTTGAGGAGCGTAACGAACACCGACATGAATCTATCATATTTTTGCACGGCGCAGGAGGTAGCCATATTGAGTGGAAAGCAGTTGCACCTCAACAATCCCTGGCGTCTCATCATTTGATTCTGGTCGACCTCCCAGCGCACTCAGGATCTCGCGACATAGGCCCTTTCACACTCGATACTGCTGCTGATGAAGTGTGCAAAGTGATTCAAAAACACGCCCATGGCGGAAAAGCACATGTCGTTGGTTTCTCTCTGGGCGCCTTCGTCGCCTTGACACTCACAGCACGCTATCCAAATGTTGTGCTCTCAACATTTGCAACAGGCGGCTATCCATACAAGGGATTGTTCAAATGGGCCATGCAACGACTGACGGTGATGTGGATTATTAGCAGCATAGAGAATATTCCGGGCTTAACAGAGATGACGCTTCGGAAGCAGGGTATTGATTATGAAGATTGGATGGCTGAGACGGATAAGAATAAATCACCAGAGAGAAGCAAGGACGAGTACAGGGAGCTCAGTGCTTTCAGTATGGAACATGTACGGGCCGTTGCGGACTCTGGAGTGAGGACTTGCGTAATTTCAGGGGGGGAAGATGGACCAAACTGATGCTGTGCAAGAGATGGGAATGGTGCTTAGGGAAGGAGGAAAGAAGAAGGGAGTTAGGAACGAGGCTGTCGTTGTACGAGATGCGTATCACCAGTGGCATTTTGCAGTTGCCAGAGTTGTTTGCTGCTGGTATCGCTGCTTGGGTCCGTGGTCAAGAACTGCCCAAAGAATTTGAGCTTTTATAATCAGTCTAACTCAAAGCATTGTTCCTCTCAGGTTATTGTTGGATCTGTCTTTGTGAAAGTATCGAAACCTGATTGTCAGATATATGTACTTGACCTAAGGCAGAACTGCAAGTCGAGGCTCCTTCTCTGTAGTACACGTCCGAAAACAGCTCACAAATAACTCAACTTCATCCAATCGTGCGGGGGTGCTTATTATTCCAGTAACCCAACCCTTTTCAACATGACGAGGTCAACTAATGCCGAGACGCCTTTCACCGTCTGCCGTGTGGGCATGACGCCATGTCCGACCCTCTCTCCTTGGCAGCTAGCATGGCAAGCTTAGTTTAGCTGGCGGATATCGTCTTTAAGTACCCCTTCAAATACGTCAGAGCAGCCAAAGATGCCAAAGTGCTGTGTCGGGCCTTGCTGATGAGGTTATTGACCTCGCCAGGGTACTGCAAGTTCTCATCAGAAGAACGAGGCGTTTGATATCTTGAGCACCTATCATAAGGACCTGCATCCATTAAGAGTCTTAGCCGAGACGCCAGATCCGGACGAGCTGCGAGCCCATATCAGCCGGACACCTGAGCTTTTTGACCGAATTATCATTGTTATTGATGGCTTGGATGAGTGTGGTGATAATACCGACGATGTGGTTGACAGCTTGATCCAAGTAGCTAAATAATCTGAAATTCTCATTGCGGCGAATTCACATGATCTTCAACTATATGTCCGTACCGAGCTCGAAAAGAGGATTCACAGTCGACAGTTGCTGCTCACCAAATTGAACATGCGAGAGGAGATCCAGCAAACTCTGGTTGAACGAGCTGAAGGGATATAACTACCTCATATTCTCTACTCAACCTCAAGCTTAGGGCTAAACATATTTAGGTTTAGATGGGTTGCATGTCAACTAGACTACCTCTGTGACCGTGCTGATGACAAAGCGCGGCGCGAGGCCTTGAACAAGCTTCCGCCAGGCTTGCCTGAGAGCTACCGCCCTCTGCTCGAACGAGTCGACCACTGCTCTCCCAGAGTCCAGGAGATGGTCCGGATGTGTCTACACTTCATGAATATCATGCGTCCGACATTGACAATACACGAGCTGTAACAGGCCATCTCGACACCGAGTATGTTAGGCGAGTCTATAAGCGAGAGCAATATGATTTCAGAACAGGAAACTTCGAAGATGCAGCAGTCATATTCGAAAACCAGTAGATGGATTGTATCTTGAATTTGCCCATTTTGTCCGAGAATTCCTCGAAGATAGAAGCGCCATATCACATTCGACTGGTCTCCAAAAATTCGGGATTTCCTCATCGATAACTCGGTACTTGTTTGCTGAATAATGTCTTCGATTCATACAATCGAGAAACTTCGATTCAATGCCAAACGGGGCAGACAAGCAAGTTGCAGCCAACTTCAAAAGGGACGCAGAAATCCCATTTTCCAAGTGTGTCACTCTCCGTAGACCAAATTTACCAAAGATGGCCTTGAAG
The DNA here is from genome assembly GCA_013623665.1 of Fusarium sublunatum. Classification (NCBI taxonomy): domain Eukaryota; kingdom Fungi; phylum Ascomycota; class Sordariomycetes; order Hypocreales; family Nectriaceae; genus Fusarium; species Fusarium sublunatum. The sequence goes on along the minus strand of JABFFF010000642.1, from coordinate 21,429 downwards.
ACTCGGCTGCTCTGGCATTAGCTAGGGTGTTGTTTCTCTCTTACATACACGCGATTTGTCTATTGGTCTGCGGAAGTATAGGTTGCGTCGTTTGCGAGCTGTGACCGAAGCTTGGGACATAGTGACACTTCCCTCGTTTCGCCTTGAGTTCGATCGCTAAGCTTCTGTCTTGCAACACCATTCCGTTACAGTCAGAGTTCAAAATGCCTGGATTGTCTAAAGGATACAGATTCGTCTGATACTATGACCGACCTACCGGGCCATGCAATTCTACAATACCTTGACTTGGCAGACGCCTATCGCACTGATCGGGCCAAGGAACTTGATTCTGTTATATGGGAATGGGGTCTTGGAAATCGTCTTCCTTTTACAAGAGATCCAAAATCGGCCGAATTCCGTATCTCCATGCCAAGACTCTCCGGTTATCTAGCTTTGTTCAGCTGTCGCCAGCAATAATCTCGAGCTAGTTAAGCTGTTGGTAGCTAAAAGTTGCGATCCGTACGCACAAGATACCAGGGATGAATTACCAATCCACTTGTGCAATTACCGATACGACACACGCCCATTCAAATTTTTCAAAGAACTGGGCATCTCTCTGCTCAACTAAGCCAAAAAAAAAGGGCTGCAATATATGGCATATGTGGAGTCTAAATGGCGATTTTGACTATCAGTTCCTCAACGACATGTTTGACCTGGATCCCGTAGCCACGACCTTTGGTCTCAAGATGAAAACCCTGAGCGGCGAGAAACCATTGACGCTCTTATTCAGAAACCTGGGTAGCATCTCCAAACGTTGTGGTAAACCGATAAATTTGACCAAATTGTATACCTAGTTATTAGATTGTCCACAAAGCTATGCTTGCGAACCGAATATATTGACAGACATGGGAATGAGCCAAGCTGACTGCAACTGTTTGGTATGCAACCCTGAACTCAAGGCTATGGTAGATACCAAACATCCACCTCTATTTGACTTGGGGCGTTGGGTCTCTTCAGAAGATGTGCAGTTCAGCAAACACGTCTCTGGACTGAGATGAGGAAGTCCGAACCGGTATCCATCTTGTTTCAGGATGCTTTTAATGAAGGAGACCCAGCACTAATTCGCTTTCTCTTGGAGCATCGAGCAAACCTTGATTATCTCGCTCATGGTTGTTCGCCCATTAAAGTTGCGTTTTCTGCTCCTGTAGCACTACACATTTGCAGCACTCAAGATGGACTAGCAACATTTAAAGACTTTTCGATCATTTGGAAAGGCAAGAGTTGATACAATTTCCCCCATCTGATGACAGGTTGTCATTGCTACACATGCTTGCCATGTCTAAGGATGCCAGCAGCATACTTTGGTTGGCGAGAGAACTTGTCGGACTGGAAAACAACATTAATCAAGTGGGATCTGGCATTAAAGCAGAGCTAGCTCTCAACTACCACCTTCGCAAGACCTCTTTCCAGTTTGCCGAGCTATTACTGGAACTAGGAGCCGATCCATCTAGCAGTGGATGTTTATCATTCAATGCTACACAAAGGTCGATCTTGACTGACAATGTAAACTTCTCGAGAATTATTCTGGCTCACACAGCTAAAATCCCGATATCTCGTTGCTGGAATATGTCGATATAGTTTACTTTTTGGGTCTCGACACCGCACCCGTATTACTCAGGGGAACGCGCCTCACCTTGACTGCGCCTACAGCACTACTGGGTGTTTGAAATTCATAATAGAAAGAGAGTTAGTAAAAAATCGGGACAAACTGCAGACAACACTGCTTTAAACTTCTCCTTAGAACTAGAAAGCCCGAGGATGGCAAGATGGCTCATGATCCATGGAGTGAGCGTGTTGAAGGCGAAACATGAGGGTGATAATCCAACAAGCGCATTTGAGATAGGGCCCGCTTAATGTAGACTCAGTAACCTGCTGCCAAAAGTTTCAAGGAGATATTTTCAGCAAGGGGGAGATTTAAGGCATGGCCACGAGCTTGCCTTTTACTATGTTATATGGGGTGGTAGTAACCAGGGTCTGAAGATTTTGCTTCATACGACCGAAAGTCATCTCAAGATGCGTGGGTAAGGGAAGTCCCCATGGCTATGATTATATATTGATTGACCAGACTACAGGGCTAAGAATCAAGAAAATACAACCAATTGTTGAAAGCAATCTTCGCTCGCCAGTTAATGTCATCCGTTAATATTAAGGCTAGCTGGAGGTCGGGAAGACACTAGAATTAGATGATGCCACTGCATATAGCGTCAGCCGTTTCGCTTCTCGTGGAACTTGGAGCAGACATTAACGCGCTCAACTATTATGGCCAGGCACCACTCTTCTACACTCGGTCTGTGGATATGGCACAGCATCTAATCTCACTCGGAGCTTCAATAACAAAGCTTTACGGGCGCCGGACGATTCCACAATTAGTAACCTGGTTCGGATACCGTTTATTCTGCGAACTATATTCAGTATTATCTTTGAACATGCCTGAAGCACCACGGAATATATTGTCTTCGCTGTTACTTCCTACGACATGCAATGCCATTATTCTCACACAAGAGGGTCTGGAGAAGCTGTGTGGGCTAGAATACGATATAGTGGCCGAGGACAATGCTGGTCGAAGTTTGATGCATTGTATTCTTTGTGAGCATAGTCAGTCAAATTTGGTGTTCAACAGTGACCACAGATTGAACGAGTACCACCGTTTCCATGGCATTTGAATTGGCGACCTCTGGGTAGCCTTGCGTTCCTAACATCTGCCCTTGAGGCTTTTCAACAAGAGCTATGATTCGACAGTTTCCGGTCATTTCTGAATCTTGAGCCTTCGAGTGGCTGGAGCCCTTCATGCCGCGCTTCTGCACTGGAATTGATTGATATAATTTCAAATTGCTTGAAGATGAGTGCCCAGATTGACCAGAGTCTTGAAGAGGTCAAGCTTCTCGTTGGCAATGGGGCAGCGCTAGCATACGTACACGAGAACAGGCTTCGGCATTGCTTCTTGCTAGCTGGAACAGAGGAGGTGAGATAATATCTCGTAATTTAATAGATTAATCTTTGATAAATCATAAACGTCTGTCAGTCACGACAAAGTAGGATACCTTTGACATAACAGCCCAGAGCGTCGTATTAAATAACGGGTTCAGTCAGAAGAAGATTAGGATAGCATCAAGTACAAACTCGGATCATTTCGATTTCTCGATGTTATGCAATTGAACGGCTAGAAGAAATGCAAGCGTGGTAAAGTAAAAGCCGTTGCTGCAGTGCCATGCCGATTCTAAAAGGGCCAGTCTACCTGTCTGCAGTGCATCGAAATCAACCGCACTATTTGTCTATTGGAGGGTACAAACTGACTGAGAAATCTCCAGCAGAACAGACGTAAACAAATTCGATTGCGATGGGCAATCACCTGTTCGGTTATTTTCAACCCAAACGAACGCACCCAAGTATAACCCCCGCGTTTACCTTCTCTCTCGACTGTTCAACATTGTGTTCTCAAGATGAATAGGGGAATAAGGTATCTCTGTTTGTCACTTCGATTGCCTTAGCATGAATAAATACTCTCAAGTACAACTTCCACCTTCCACAAGCTAAGACTACATGCATCAACCCCAAGGACAACGTTCAGAAGCATCACACCATGAACATCATGAACGACTGGCGGCAGATCCCTCCCCCGGAGCGGGAGATCTTCAATCTAGAAGACATCCGTCACCAGACCAACCACTTCCTCAATGTCGTCGTCCGCACAGGCCTCGTCTCATTCGCCCTCCAGTTCTACCAGGAAGCAGACGAGACCGGATGCAAATGTCGATGCCACTTCATGGTCGTCCTCAACGAGAGCCTTCAGTTCCGAGATACCAGCGGAGAAGTCGCCAGCATCGGAGCTTTGGCTATCTGGATGGCTCCTACTGGTGATGGACTCGCTGGTGAGCTCACTTTTCGGTTCATCATTACCCATCGACCCTTCATGAACCCGCTTGCGAGCTTCGAGTTTCCCTTGAAGGATAGCAGTAGACCCTATGATGAGAACCTCAACGTTATCGATCTCGTCAACGTTCTTCAGGGCTCGGCGCGTGGTCTTCCACCTTCGGAGCAGTCAAACTTGCTTCGCTTCAACTTCTGGCCTCATCGCGATGGATACAAGGGCTGGCGAGACGCACTGTAAGTTATTGCCCTGTACATCTTCTAATGAACCCAAGCTGACTTGGCCTTAGTACCCAGTGGATGGTCCGCCTCAACAACTTGAGCATCGTAGGCTGGCACTACTTTGAACAATCCATCGACGACGCGCGCTTCGAGGGCGACGAAGATGCCCTCCAGGAACCGACGTTCGACTGCATCATTGGCTCGACCCTCAGCTCGAGTGAGGAGGCCGACGACGAAGGCTTCATCAGGGTCAATGTGACTATGAAGTCGATCCGTCGTGGCGTGTGGCTTAGTGGAAGAGTCCTCCGGGTGACCAATCATCTGGATAAACAGCTGCCCTACGAAGGGCCTCGCGAGTGAACCAGCAGTGATGGGCAGATTCGGGGGATAAAAGCATGTTAGGACAGACGAGGCAGTTGCTCAGGACAGGATGAATGGCTCAATGGAAATTGCTACAGGAGGGATGGCTATATACAGCTGTCATCGATGAATGGGCGTCACCGACGGCGCAAGTCTGATGTATCTTTGGTCGTCACTGTCAATACCAAACATGACTGTCGAGGCGCCAGCGTCTCTTGATTTTTCAGTGTTCCATGCTTGATATCCTTCAAGTTCATGCTGCCACCAAGACCCGCTCACAGCATGGGCAATAGCTAGGAATCCAGCAGGGAGTTGTGGAAGTCCTCTCATCCTGTTACGCACAATATCGATGACAGAGACGGAGAGAGACAGGAGTAGCATGACTGTGACGGCGATCAAGACACTGCATCGTACAATGTAGACTAGTTCAGTGACGTGGGAAAACGTCTCGACTTCAACTGTTCCAAAGTATCCGGCCGTGCTGATTGACACAATCGCATGAGCCATGTTTCCAAAGAAGTGACCAAAGTCTTCGGCCGTGGGGATCGCGTATAGTGCGTCGAGAGTATCGTCGACAATGCCAATTTGGTTTCGAAAGATGTACCACGGAATGGCTGACATGTAGACGCCCAGGGCGTCCAAGGCATCTGTATCCAAGGCTGTGCGGTTATCGCCAGGTGATTCAGTGCAAGATGTCATGATTGCGCCGTTGAAGGTACACGAGCCAACAAGCCATTTGAGAGATGGCGTGCATTTTGTTCGCGATATCCAGTCGCCTTGGTCGGTTTGCACTAAGCTCTTGTCGTTGCCTCTATCCCGCAGCGCCGTCTCATTGATGTTGGGTATTGATTTAGTGGCTGAGAGGAAGAATGTGGTGCCAGAGGTTGGAATGTTGTTTGTGCCCTGCTCAGTACTGTTGCTCCAGAGCCTTATGCGCTGAGAGCCTTGGGATAAGAGCTCGATGCTTTCCTCGCTGTTGTCGGGGAGGGTGAAGTTGTAGATCGTATTTCCGTCTTTTTGGAACGATTTGTAGTTGACTTCAGTAGCTGCCTCGCAGTGGGCGTCCCATTCAAAGAAGACTAGGCCATGGTAGGTTGTGTTTGCCGTGAATGTCAAGTTGTGAGTTGGTACTGGGCCCAAGATACCAGAGTCGACGTTGACGAGGGCGCTTTGGCTGACGAGGTTACCCACGAATGTGTACACTGCCTGCGACAGAAACGTATCGTTTCTTGACAGCGACGGACGGAAGTCTGCACCTGGACTTCCGCCCATGGCTGACGAGAGCGAGGTAACATTCGCTGACGCAGCATCAGCTGGAGATACAGGAAGACCAACAACCCCATGACCGGACTGAAAGTGCGAATACGGCCCAACAGTAAGAGAAAGAGTACCAACGGGTACAAGCAACGTCCGCGTAAGGATAAGAGCAGCGTGCATCAAGCCATACCACCAAGAATACTTTGCCACAGTCCTCAGCGTCCAGAGACTAAAGCTATCTCCGATCTCATCTAGATCGCGAATGGCAACAGGGCGCTGGGCCGTCAACGCAAAGAGATGCAGTCTTCGAAAGTCGTGCACAATCCATTGAACAATAACTCCAGCTGGGGCAAGAAGTGCCGAGAGGGCTATGCCTGAGTACAGTTGGTCGACGCGAATGTTATCACCCGTTCGGAAGACGCGGCGCTTGGATGCATCGTTGTCCAGTAAGGTTCCTGTATAAGACCATGCCACGCAGACGACTGCACCAACAAAGTACGCACCAAGTATTATGATGTAAGATTTCAGCCAACTGTCGAGTTTGTAGAGTCCTTTCAGGGGGTCGGGGTCATTGTCCTGGACGACAGGTCGCTCAGAGAGGCCAGGTGTCTTGCCGTCAGCCCGCTCTTCCTTCTCGAGAGAAGAGTATACCGCAGGTGTACTCATGTTTTCTCTGAGGGGCTTTTCTGCAGTGAAACGTTGGGAATATGTAAGATTATGAGCAGATAAGAAAACTTGGCAACGGTGTGAGTGAAGTGAAGGGATCGGACACGGACACGGACACGGAGGTTGTGGGGCCTACGGATGTAAGCACAGATGAAACGGGGAAATGATAACCGCCCCTGTAATAAGTGAGATGTTGGTTGCATTTGGGGGCATTTGAGGCCATCATTCAGCTGTTGGGGGCTGCTAGCTGTGTTTTGAAACAGACGGGTCGGTCCTGGTAGCAAAAATGTCATGATTTGATTTTACTAGCACCAACGTGGTTATCAGTCAATAGTTTATATATATGCGGCGATGGGGCAAGTAAAGTTAAAACATATACGAAAGTTAAAACTCTCAGCTTGGCTTTTCTAGCGGAATAAGTCTGAGATCACGATATACGGGATGCTACCGAGCGCTTTTATTGAAGTATCCCTCAGATCGTATATTGATAACTCCAATCTATCCTGTCTAGAAGACCCTATGCCAGATGTCGCTCAAGTTAATCAATCCCATACCCTGTCTACAAATGCTTAAACCCACTCCCAAAGATATCCTTAGACTCACTTCTGAGTATTGTTGTCGTTTCCTGCGCCGAGCACCGATCCCATCTCGCGTCCGTCGGCGTGAGGCTTCTCGCCCTCGATGTCGTTCTTGTGCTTCTGTCCAAGGAAGGGGAAGAAGAAGTAAGGGTGGACTATCGTGAGAATCCAAACAGCAAGAAGGATCATGGCTCCGTCGAGAATCAAAAAGGTCGTCTCGTTTTGCATGAGGTCACTTCCCCAGCCCATCTGCATCTCGGGAATACTGTGATATTTGTTAGTACATGTCTCGTGAATGAAGAGGTGTGAAAGACTTACCGGTAGATACATCGGATGATAATGGCCATGTAGGCGGCAGTGAGAGCGTAGACAAACATCTTGGTCTTCTTATCGCTGGCTCTGGTTGTCGCAACACCGTCCCCAGCGAGTTCACCACCAGATGAATGCGCTTTCACAGCAGCTCCATTCTTGATAGCGCGATGTCTTCTCCAGATATAGAAGAGCATCAAGCCACCGCAAAAGACCATGTTGGCCAACTGAAACACCACACCAGCAACGAGAAGACCCTTGCCGACATCCAACATGCTCTCGTTGGTGACCTCTCCACCCGTCGCGGACGATGACACACCGCCGCCAGCAGCTTGGATAACGATGGAGAAGAAATCAGTGCCGACAAAGACCCAGGGGTACAGAACGGGCTTGATGAAACTGTACTCGCGTCCGTACCACAGGACGAGGTGCTTGAACGTGATGGAGATGCTAGCGGCGACCAGCGTGGGACCGAGGATGAGAAGAACGAGCTGGATAACAAAGGCGTTGTATTCCCAGGGATTCGAACTCATCATGATGCGACCGCAGTAGCCTATAAGCTCGAATATCGTGCCGATGGCGAGCCAGACAGTGAAGGACCACGTCCGCGCCTTGAAGCCGAACCATAGTTGCGGAATAAGGGCTAATGCATGGGCCACGACGAAGAATACACAGGCGCCGAGAGTGAAGTAGTCGCCGTACAAGGAGGCTTCGACGGGGCAGCGTTCTGTGACGCCGTCGGTACAGGAGTCGTAGCTGGGGGGCTCTACGCCGGGCGGTGGAACGTAGTCGTCAGCCATGGCGACGGATGTTAGAAACTAGGTCGTTTCTACAGATGTAGAATAGAGATTCAAGAACCGGAAACCTATGGCTAAAGAACTAAAGGGGAGGGAAAAAAGAATGGGGGTCATATATCAATGACAACGGCCCGTGGGTCAGCCTATGGAGATTTTTTCCGCAATAAGGGAAAGAATGGCGGGCGCAGTTTGAGATGCCAAGCATGTAAGTAAGCGAGGTGCACATCATGACTGGGATTGACTGTCTTGGCAGCTGTGGAGATGGAAAACGTGGTAGACTGATGTTCTTTGTTGGTGGCGGATGAGAGATGGCGGGTTTGATAGACGGTCAGTCAGACCTTGTCTATGCGGCTCAGCTATTTCTGGTGAACTAGACTACAAGCTTAAAAACAAAACTCCAGCTACCTAGTGATCACCATAAGAGTTACCCATGACCTCCCTTTGTTACTACGAGAATGATACACATAAATCCGCAAACAAACATACTCTTGGCATCGTCAAAGCAAGAGTCAGCATGTGGGTGACACAAGACGGGGTTCTGAAATCATGAGCTCCGATTGGCTATTATTTCGCGCCCTCGCAAATGAGGCTCGCTTTCGTCGTGTTTGCTCGGTTCCAAAACGAGCGGAAATTACTAAGGCATTGCGTCACGATCCTATGGTAGGTAGATTAGCCTGATTCTTTGATTTGAAAACAGACCTGAGCAAAAATGCCAAGATCATAAATACAGCAAATAGTTTTAAATAAGTTGTGATTGCTGAGAAATTTTATAGTATAGATACATACCTTGATCCTTTTATTTGCCGCCTACCTGTCAAAACAAAGCAACCTAATTCAGCATGCATACAAACTCGATGTTATCTTCTAACATATCACATTGTTCGCCGCCGTCAAGCTATAGGCAGGCAAGTTGCGTGGTCTAGAATGTTTCTAATTAATTGGCTGTAGCACAAGCCGAGAGATAAGCTCAATCAGAGGAGTCAAACTCTGTGCTTTTGAACGAACTCCAGACCACCCCCTATTGATTTTTATGTCGAAACAAGTATCGTTATTCATGAATGATCGCCCTATTTATAAGGTTTTTAATTCTTGATCCACTCCAAGGTCTCAGGTCTGACCTTAGCCACGCTCATCACGCTGCTATATGAAACCTATCCACTCCGAATCCCGTCCATCTTCAGGGGCTCCCTATCCACAACCTCATGAACTTAAGCCGGTCCAGGATATGTACAAGCACCATCGTCGCCAAACGGTTGCGATATGATGACATGCTTCCTCCTAGGAAAACCCATACAACATCTCCAACCAACATAATCACTCTAGCATGGTCAATCAGGCCTGAACCCCAGAACTGATAAACAATATCATAATACTGGGGGTTTGTGATGCAGCACTGATTCCGTTCATCAACCAACGATGTAACATGCGCATGTATGGGTTCGGGTAGCGATCGAACTCAGCAAGGCGAGCACGGTTACTGCACTGTCCTTGGAAATATAGCTCAACACCGCGATGGATGCAGTTGCAGGATTAGTCGTAGAACCAACGCTTTCAGAAAAGCCGCCAAGCCAGAGAATCGGTTTTGTGGTGGGTGAATAAATATCCTTTGTTAGGCTGGCGTGGTGCGACCATTCGGGGTTGTCGGTTTGGTTGATACAGAGTGTATCCGCCTTGATGCTGCTTTGTGTCGGAAAAGCCGCAGTCGCCGGAGGATACGCACGTGATAAGTAGTTGAAACCAAAGTACAGATTGGATCAACTGCCTATGTCACCAGGGTTCGCTCACAGCCGACCCCTCATGGGTGTTTTTGGCCGATTTACAACCAGGATATATCAGCCATGCTTTCCATGTCTCCGGGCCGCTCTGTGAGTGCAATCGATTTGAATAACAGGATATGTTTGATTCTTCAAACTCTCATCCTGGGTTTGGTGGTCCGTTTTCATTCTGCAGATGTGATCGCATCGCCTCGGCTTCTGATTGTTGTTCCAACTGCCGCCATTGATCTCCCCCTCCCGAATAGTGATGGTAATGGTGAAAGTGGTGGTGCACATGGTGATGGTGATGATGATGCACTGTCTGGGGTGTTGCCGTAGGTATTTGAAATTGTTCAGTATATGACTGAAGCATTGGATCATCTCCTGGGATACCCCAATTCTTAGGTGCTGAGGAGTTGCCCGTCGAGCCTAACCACATATTTTGGTTTGTCGGAGTTGTTCCAGTAGGTAAAATGTTGCCCAATGATGACCAGCCTGAAGGCGAGGGCATAAAATTTCCATTTGTACCATTATGCGGCTGCTGTGCCTGTAAGGGTCTGTGTTGTTGTGGCCACTGTTTCGGATCCTGCTGTGTTTGGTTTGGAACATTGGTCGAGGTTTCTGCAAGGGGATGATGATTTGTCGGTGCTGTGGCATCATTCGCTGTTTCTGTGTCTTCATTAACCTCCGAGTCTCCTAGTTGCGATGGCGAAGGGCCTGCAAAGGTTTCATAGAAGGCCGAGTCAAGGAAGCTAGGCGCCATGTGATCAGGGCCAATATCAGTGTCAATCGCTGGAAATGCCATGGTTTGTTCGGTCGTCGTTGTGTTGCCCATTTCGATATTGAAATCAGGGTTCTGGGGTGCAGGTGATATCCCATTCTCCATGGGGGACACTTGTGATGACGATGAGGGTGTGGTGCCTTGAGATTTACTCTGTCGGGTGTGCAACTGTCGTGAGAGAGTACGCCATCGGTTTCGACAAGTGAGAGGTGGACGGCCAGGTATTCGTGATGAGATAGCCGCCCAGCGGTGACCCAACGTTGCAACGCCTTGACGCAAAAGGTTATCCTCCTCCACAGTCCAGTCGCTTAGACGGTTCTTGGCGGATGGGTTGAGGATGTCGTTGTATCTTTTTGAGCACTGGTCATCCTTTCTTCCGGGAATAAGAGCGGCTGGCGTGGATATTAGATCAAACACTCGTACCGATAGAACTAGTCTCACCGATATCATTCCAGAGAGGCCCAAGTCGTGCATAGGCTGAGAGGAGAATTTCATCCTCTTGAGACGTCCAACGACCCTTGCGCAGTGACGGGTCGAGAGAGTGAAGCCATCGTTTGCGACAGTCCTGAAAGTGTCAGCTTGCCTTTCATCACGTCTTTAGAGCTAAAGCATGAACGCGGGTCATGGACCGTGTACATAGGCGGTGGACCATTCTGGGTCCGCGTTGCGGCGCGTGCGGAGGAGACCAACTCACTTTGGCTGTACGGCCATGAAGCCCGGCAGCAATGTCCTTCCACCTACCCTCTGAGCCTCGACTCGCACCAAAGTGCCCTACCAGTGTCCTCAAGGTGGCATCCTCGGATGGAGTCCAAGGACGCCGATGTTTGGGTGTGTTTGCGGGGGGAGACTGTGGCGAGGTCTCCTGGCCGGACATGGGGTGAATAAGGAGAGCACGGCTGTCGATGACGAGGAATGAGAGGGTGCCCGGCGAGGAGCAGGCGTCACCTGTCCATAGAGTGAGCTGGGTGGTTGTGATGGGCTGTCGCTGAGAATTGGAGAAGACGCTGTTGGTTGATTGAATGTTAGAAGATGATTCGGTCTTCGAGGTTCCGTTTTTCCGTCAGGGCTCCGGAAGTCGGAAAGTGGAGGCGGAGGCTCATCAGCCCCACCTATTCTGGCTGTTCACTCCTGGGCCCTCCAGTTGATGATACGCCCTATCGACCAATGCGGTGTTTTACTCTGCTCTTGGCTGCATGACGGTGGCTTATAAGACATGTAGAAGTGTCTAACGGGCTTTTGGCATTGAAATAGGGTGCATTGAGTGGTTCCCTGTCAGAAGCTGGATGAGGACAAGGACAATGGCTGCGACGCGCATGGCACGAAATACGTGAGTATAAAAAGAAGGGAGTGTTCTACAGCTGGGACTATCCCTTCGGGATATGCACAAGGTTTTCTATAACAAAAAATTGTATATCATTTACAAGATAACAGCTAACAACATAGTGACAACCACATATCCGAGGCTAAGCGCACTTGTTGCGGTTGCTCCAGAATCCTCGTCCTCGCTAGCTTTGGCAGAAGCCGATGTTGAGGACGGGACAGAGGCGCCGGTAGTCGTGGAAACAGAACTTGGAAGCTTAGAAACGGTAATCATCGGTATCCCTGTAGGGGTGGCAGTTGGCTCACCCCCTACGTATTGTTCAAAACCCAGGACCTTTGTTGGGAGACCAGTTGCCGCTTCAGCGCCGGGGACTCGTTTTCCAATTTCATAAATATTATCCTTGGAGCCGTTGGGTTTGTACTTTGCGATTGAGATCTCGAGGTTTTCGAGGTCGTAGACCACGTAAGCACTCTTGAGAAAGTCATCACCAAGAATAATGCTGGTTGCATTGGGGTTGTAGAAGACTTTGCAGTACGCAACGCCGTCGTGACCGACAGGAGCATCCGAGTGTTGGAGAAAATCAGAGAATGGTGCCTGGACCGTCAAATCACCGAAGCTAAAGTCCAAAGTATTGCGTGGCCCTCCACCGTCGCAAGGTGCCATGATACCAACCGTTGGATCCCTAGACACGTTGAGAGTCTTGGTCATATGGAGTATCATGTCAAGAGTCAATGTACTCATCACTGTTCCTGAATCAAGCAAGACCGACTGAGGTTCGAAGTCGAGCGAGGTGGATTTACCATCTTGAGTTGTGCCGAAACCCGTCATGCCAACCAAGAGCCGGTCATACATGTTGTTCTGGTTATCGGCATTGATGGGAAAGGTAAGCAGAGGCTCCTTGTATTTGCCTTGTTGACCCCGCCGAAAAGGAATTGGCCGTGTGTGGAATTGTCTAACCACATGCTATACGCGGCTGTCTTGATCTCGCCAGCCTTTGCCAGAGCGAACGGAAGATTTGCATACTTTATATTGCCAACTTCCAGGGCAGGAAGACCGATGCCAAAAATGCTGAAGATTCCGTTTCCGTTGGCGTTGTATTCAGTTGTCGCAACGAACTGAAACGAGTCAAGTGTCGTGTCACCTAGGGTGAAAGTGTCCTTGGCATAGGTACCAGACCAAGCCTCTCCGCTGCCGAAACTGCCCGAGGCCTGCTCCCGCAATACTGTGAACGATTCTGACTTGTTGAAATCGAACACGCCTCCTGTGCATTCGGACTCTTGACATGTTTGGATCTCGGTGGTGAGAACTAGCAAGTCGGCGCTTCCAGTATCGATCTCAGCGTACAATTGCTGTGGGGGTGTGCCGGGGGTGAAGTTGGCCCAGTAGAGCCAGGCCTGGGCATGCCTGTCGACTTGCATCTCCACGGTACTGTCATCCTGGCGTTTGCTTAAGTTTGGAGACACGGGTTTCAGCTGCCTTTCAAAGTTGACTCCAACAACTGTTGGGCTGTTGCGCTTGTGGAGTTGCAAAGCATTGACGCAACTCAGAAGAGGGCTTGAAGCCAAGATGAAAGATGACGCCAACTTCATAGTGAAAGAGAGCTAAGAGAAGAAATATTTGGGCTAGCAGTTGATCATGTAAACTTCTCTGCCAAGGCATTTGATTAAATACTTTACGGGATAGAGCACTAAAGAGTGTTGTCCTCACCCACATAGGTAGCTGAATTGTTTCTTCAGTAACGATTGGTCCTTCTACGATATAGGTAGCTTTGGTCCCGAAATTGACCGACATCAATCTGCCTAATACTTCTGGTTCTACCTACCTATGGATAGTAAGAAATTGGTCGTTTCATTAACGCAGGGTCCAGGAGAGATGCTCTGCAACAAATCACAAAGTGGCGCATTGCGGGCCGATCCATGGACTATCCGTTTCAGGGCTGAAAACCGCTGCAGTAAGCGCGCTAACTACACTGCTCGGTGCCGAGCAACTTGAGACGGGTACTAGTTGATTTCTTCGGTCCCGATGATTAAACTAGTTGATGATTTTCGGTAAGGATAGTCTTTGAAGGACCAGTCCGCTACGTTGGGACTTTTATAAGTAAGGTAGTTTAGCGGAACTAACCTTTAAAAGAAGCGAGAGTCACGGAGCTGAACGGCAAACCCTATCTTTGTGTAAGGCACTTTTGGCGTGCTCCAGGATGAGTACGGATATCACGGCATTGTCTTGATAGTAAGCAGAGAGAGTGGATGTGATAAAGGGTGCCTTGGAATGATTAAACATGCTTTGAGTTAGTCGACGTCTAAAATCTGAGAGTGAAGGCGATAATGAACTCCGCTCGCGTAAGAATGGTTGATCTTTTAGTTGAGAGCTATGGTCCCAATATTTTCTCTCATTTCATATCCCTTCCACGAAAGGTCATGTTAAACAGCACTCTCTTCTGCTTATCGAGTTATGAACATAAGCCGGATTGGGTTCATCACTCGAGGTCCCTTTAAGGTTTTATAGTTCTCATGACCACTCTAGGCGGTGTTTACGCCACCTTTTCTTTAATAATCAAGACTTTCAACATAGCTTGCCGAGGTTGAAATCGAACTGAATAGATTTATAGTTTAGAGCACGACATGCATCAAGTCTGTCCTCATCATGCTGTACTAATCACTGCTTTTTACACTGATATTCCATCTATACTCTGAACGATAGACCGAACTAGTTCTTATCACCATATCACGTAGTGCTGACACGCCCCTTATATAAGGCAAACTATCAAAGTAATACTGCATGTTGCTTTGCAACTTCTGTAACAGGTGCCCTGTCTTGTACTGGAGTATGTGATACTCCTTTAGACAGACAACGGTCAAGCATGATGATGAAGAGTTTCATTTTTAGAAATGGAAATAATCAAATCATTCCTACCTTATGGCTTGTATCAAAATCCGACGATAAGTGACGAGTTGAGGCGTGCCGTTATCCTTGACCTCCAATATAACATGAATCACCTGTCCCTTGTCAAGCGGTCGACGTGTCTTGAACTCAATACACGACACATCCGCCGAAGGAATTGAGATCTCAACCCTTGTCCGCACCTCATTGAGACTCTTAATCTCAGCCTTTGCAGCATATTTGTGTGCGCTCCAAACATCGATACTTGGCTCCTCATACTGAAACCACCGGAAAGTCAGCTCATCGCCGTCAGGATCGTACGACTGCGAAGCATCGAGAATAATCGACTGGCCGGCTTTGACTTCCACTTGAACGGGTTCGGGGCTGAAGTCTTGGCCTATTGCCGCAACAGGATGGTGGTTTGCCTTGGAAAAGTCCTTGGTCATCGACCATTGAATTCTGGCGGCAAAATCGTTCTGGAATGCATCTCTCCAGCGCCAAATTGTCGCTTGGTTAGACTTGTACATTTTTCCATCGAGGCCCTTGACTCTATCAGCAACATCACCGTAGTGGTTGATATGGTTACTGGGGTCTGTCTTGTTATATCGTCCACCCCATGATCCAAAGTTTGGGCTCTCTCGAGAGCCAAGTCCATTTTGTACAAGGTAGAGAAATGTTGGCGTATCACCCTCAAAGACAAACTCTGGATCTGGGTAAGTCGATCCCAAAGGTCCGATCTGGATGTTGTCCTTGACCCAAGCCTTGGTGATCTTAGCAGAGTCTGGTCCACCTTCGTCGAAGCCGTAATGAGTCTCGCCCGAGATACCGGCCCAGGTTGCTAGGCCATATTGGTTCCAGGCGTGGATTGAAGATATATAGAATAGGTCTGGGAACTGGGTTCGAATCCATGCTGATGAGTCGTCTTGATCAGAGATGGCGTAAACACGTATCTTGGACACGAGTGTTGCTGTTGTGGCTGTGTCGTAGTCTTGTCGGATCTTGTATAGAGCTTGCGCCAACACGTTTGTGCCGCCCCAAACTAAAACCCAGAGTGGTTCTGAGAGATGCTGAGATGCTTCTATTCGTTCTTTGAGGAGCTTGCCGCCTTCGCTTAGTGGGATATTGTCGCCTACTGCCTCCATCCCGTACATCTGTGCAATGTCAGTATAATCCCTGCAACGTCGGATCAACGATGACTTACAGGGGCTCCTGGCCTGATCAAGTTTCGTATGTAGTCGGCTGAAGGATACGCGTGCGACGGGTGAACATGTGCGTTCAAGTTACCCACTGCATCTGCATACCCATCTACGATTCTGTGCATTTCCTCTTGGCATGTTCGGTCGCGTAGCCAGACTGAAGTCACGGGCACGACACCCTCGGTCGTGAACTGATTTGCATATGTAAGATACCTAACAAGCGACTCGGCATCGTCAGGCTCGTTAGATACGTCCGAGAGAATAAAAACTCTGGGTTTGCTTTGAAATTGCTGTAGCCTTGATAGGTTGTCGGATGTAGCACTGGATGTCATGATTGCTGTGGATGGCAAACTGATACAGCTTGAATGAGGATGAAAAAGATACGTGAATTAAGAACCAACATATAGGCATGCACATCTACCACATGTACGTATGCTGCGTATTAAGTTCTACCAAAGAATTGAAAGAATTAACATGGCTCAAAAGAGCAATTCTAACCACCGCCCCATTCATCCAAACCCCATATTAAACCACTCCTTCATACCCCCACGCTCCTCGGAATCGCTCCGCTAGAATGCCAAATATAGAAATTTCTGCCACTCAACAACTTGTTCCTCCACCTCGAATCCTGTATATCTGCCTGGCTCTTGTTCCCCCGTGGAGACTCCGCTTATGACACCACTGCGTGGAGAAAACCCTGGGGGAGACCAAGCGACTAGTTCAGGTTCATGCAAGGCAAGCAGTACAAGGCACTGGGGCCGAGAAGGAATTCACCGCCCGTATGACCTATGTCCTCGTTGAAGGGATGGATCAAATCCCAAGAAGGGCTAGAAGCGGGCTAAAAGTGAGTCATGGTCCAGGAACACCAAGGGAATCCTAGAAGTACATTGGAGCACTATGCCTTAATCGAACGGCCTGCTTTGGTATGGCAGTTGAGGGTAAATACTCCGCGGTAACCGTCCTCGTCCAGTGTACTTGATTCCACATCTAGGCTTCGCCAATGACAAGAAGACCGCGCCTCCATATTATTTCTTGGTAAAATGAATAGTTCCTAATAATTACTCTACTGTATGAAATTACCAACCGCCTGGAGCCCGGCGAGGTCACAAGCATACTTCACACTTCCTCAACAAATCTTTGCCGCAAAACCAAAAGTTGGGATCATTACTGCAAATAAAGCTTTGTTACTCGGAATTAGGCAGCCAAAACTGCAAAATGCCCGTGCAAACAACAAGACTAGATATCTATGCACACGGATCAATCACGTTGTCATGCCTCTAAAGCTCATCCGCTGCCTTCTCGCCCTGCACCTGAGTCTCCGGGCGGTAGCCCTTGAACTTGCGAGCAGGGATCTTCTTCATGAACATCTCATCGAGTTCCTCAAAGGTACGGCCGGCAGTCTCCGGAAGCTCGAACCACAAATAGACCAGACACAGAACGCTGCATCCACCAAAGATGAAGGCAACTTTGGCCTGGAGGTTTGCCTTGTCAGGGTTGAAAAGATATGGGAGGACAAAACTCCACATCATGTTGAGACCGTTGACGACAGCAAGGCCGATACCAACAGTCTTGGCACGAAGTCGTGAGGTAGAAACCTCGGCCAGAACTGTGAAGGCAACAGCTCCGATGGACAGGTTGTACATCCAGCAGTAGAGGAGGATGAATGCGACTGTAGCTTCAACGGCACGCTTGTTGGTGTCCTGAGTGGCGCAACCTCCCATAGCAAGCAAGATGACGGTGAGGGAGAGGAGTCCGTAGAAGGTCAAGTTTCGACGACCGACACGATCGACGCAGTACCATGACAGAACGCTTCCAAACATGGAGACAACCTGCTGCACAATCTGAAGAGTGAAGCTCTTCTGGGCGCTGAAGCCAGCAAGCTGCATGTAGTAGGTGGCGTAGCTTGCAGCAAAGGTGATGCCGGAAAAGGCTTGCATGCACTTTGGCGCAATGCTGATGATGGTGCGTCGCAAGTTCGTGGCACGGAAGCACTCGATATATGTAACGCCTTCGGTCTCGACTCGGACTTTGTCGAGGGTGTGCTTGATGAGGGAAAGTCGCTTGTAGCCGTCCTCGCCTGTGTACCCTAGCTTCTCGAGACTCTTGAGGGCAGCCTCCTCGCGGTTCTGCGTCATGAGCCACCAGGGTGACTCAGGCATGAAGAACATAAAGGGTGTAACGACAGCGGCGAATCCGTATTGGGCGCAGAAGACGGCTCGATAGGCCCAGCGATCTTCATAAGTGCCAGTGTATTTAACGATCAAGGCTGATACGAGAGGGCCTAGGGTGTAGGCAAAGCCGACAAGACAGGTGGCGATACCTCGGAATGCAAGAGGGGCGACCTGCTCAAGTCAGTCGTTGAGAAATACTTATTTAGGGGTGAGTAACATACCTCTCCAATGTAGCTGACACAAACCGTAGAGATACAGCCAGTGGCAAAACCGTTGAGAAACTTGCCGCCAAAGAAGAGCTCGTTTGTAGTGGCTATGAATTCCATTGTGATAGCGGCATAGCTGACGACAAGCGCAACATGGAACATGATCTTTCGCCCGAACTTATCGGCAAGGTATCCACCACCGAGACAACCAACAATGGCTCTGAAACGAGGTCAACTTGTTGCTGCCTTTATCTTGGAGGGAGTGTACTTACGAGGCCATTGGTGCACCGCTAAAGGCAGACTGCCAGTTTGCATGCAGGACATAGGTGCCGTCGTCCTGAAGATAACCAAAGTCCTCTCTGAAACGCGGAATACCAAGAATGTTGCCAGATGCTTGGTTCTCGAAACTCACGAGCAAAACATACCACACGGCAAAGATGAACCATGCACAAGCCTTGGGGTAGCGACGAAGAGACTCGAGTTTTCCAAGCTCATGCTCGTCTTGGTTTCCCAGACGTGCGAGATGATCGTCAGCCACAGCTGACTCGTGGTGCTGCTCCTCCACAGACTGCTCCTTGGTGTGGTTCATGATGGGTGGTGGAAAGTGTAATATGGGGTAAGAAAACGTGGAGAATCTGGGGACCTGCGAAAAGAATATTTATATTCCTCGTTTATTTACCATCACGAATGTCATCATGGATTGTCCTCCAGATCCAGTCAAGACTTTCAAAAGTTCAATGTTACACACTTCTAGTTTTCGTTCTGGGGTCTCGTTGTTCGGGGATATGTTGTAGGCGCCTAATCTTGCCAGTTTCGGCAATGTTCTCCCGGTGTAAGCATGGACTATTATCAATAGCCCTAGCCGCTCGGGCGCTTGACCTTAACATTTCTTCCAAAACTCTTTCAGATCAGCTCCACGGAAATACTTGATCAACTCAAATAGTACAGTTTAGCTCGCGGAATTGCATCCGTAGCTCTATCGGCCGAGGCAGTTCAGCTAGCTGAGTCGAGATAGATTAGTCTTGTTACCAACATGACTCGGGCTGCACTCTGCTTGTCCAAGATATCCTTCAAGCTCCACGACATGGAGAGGGTGCGTCTGGTTGCTAGAATGTAACCTATTTAACAGTTTGCTTGTCACCTTTAACAATTTTGAAGATCACCAAAATATGTCATAATCAGGCATTTTCTTTAACTCAGAAAGACACATGGTGAAAGTAGTTAAGATAACCGTTAGTAAAGATCAGGACAATGATCAACCACCAAGCATGCAAGCCAAATAAATGCTTGCCGTAAGCCCAGGCTAAAGTTCTCGCCCCATAAGGCCGGGACAGCTCTTCTGGCGTACCTATTAGATTAGGCAAAGTTCTGGGGGAGGATGACTTGGTTTGTACCAGCCAGTTGGAAAATCTTATCCACTGTTTCCTAAACAGGAGATTCAAGGCCCTTCCATCCCGTTGCTGCGGTTCATGAAGGATCGCTTTGCATGGGCTTGGGGGCTCCATAATACTTGCTTAAATCGCAAATTGCCCAATCTCAGACGCCCTTTGAACTGTACCTGACACATTTTCCTGGCTGTCGGGTGCGTCAAGGCTCTGGGGTGGGTCAGGGAGGAGATCACGACCGAGGCATTAGGCGGAACTCCGCGACTAATTCCAAAATTGACGATATTCCCGTCTCCGTTTGAAACGGTGGGGGACTTTTAACCGCAAGGTCAGGCGGGCGTATGTGAAAAGAGACTAAAGGTTAACTATTTCAGTTCAAATAGGTCTATGGGGTGACTTTTTGCGGTTACTTGTATCAAATGTGGACGATCTTTGTAGGAAGCTTAGTTTTTATTTTGTATTCAAGATATTTCCCAAGGCCAGGTGTGATGGTAAGGGCTGGTCTTTAATGCTTACCCTAGAGGCTCAGATCTGCCGCCGCGACGCTTTGGACTGAGCATTTTGTCCAACACGGAAGGATAAATTAGGAGAAATGGCTTTCGGAGCTGGAATGAGAGAATAATTTTAGAGGGAAATGATCGCGAATCGGCATCACTGCCCATTACTTGCTAACGTATTGGAAATTCCCAACAGTTTTACGTGGGAGTGGTAAGGCACGTGTCAAGTACCAATCCGCAATTAATGCAGGAAAACCTAGCTCTTAAATGTTTAAATCGCCGGCAAATGAGGACAGTTGTTAAATCCAGGTACCAGCCCCCTTATGACGCAGTGTGTGAACTATAAAATCAATAATCTTCAACGTGGCCATTAAATACGAGTATGGGAAGTAAATTTGGGATGAGAGAAGCCATCGCAGTTTAATTCTTGCGAAGGTGGTAGTGCCCATGCTGTGTAGCATGGTTGAAAAATAAACACTAAACGATGTTACGAGCTTGCATGATGGTTTGGAAAAACAGAGTCAAGCAGGAAAGCAGGAAAGTATCCCTCGCTTGACTCACGGAGAATACAGTATGTTGTCGGCTCATTGTGATTGGTTGTGTCGTATGACGCGTCACTCCGACACAGTCGAGGTCAAAAGGTTTCGTAGAGTTCTCGAGCTTCTAATTGGTGCATTGCGCCATATTTAGATAGCGTTCTTACACGCGGTTAATCGGCGCACTCGGCTGAGCGGCCTGGAGAAAAGTTAGATGGTACGCAACGTCACCGTGCAGCGAGAGTAAAAGAGATTGGCGAGTGGATGGATATACCAAGAGATTCGTATCTTGAGAAATGGAAAGTTCCGAAGAAGAGAGAGGTAAGCCAGTCAGCAAGAGGCTAAAGTCTTTTGTGTTCTAGCTTGTGTGAGCGAGAGAGACGAGAAAGGGAGAGAGAGTGGGAGAACAGAAGGATGGGAGGGGACAGCTGCAAAATCTTGTTTGCTGCCACTTTTTCTAACAGGCTAGCAACGGCTTTACCCATGCTAGACAGGGTCAGAAGCTCCCCGAGTCCAGTCGGTGAAGGGAAGTATGGATGATATGCATGAGGGATTTGAAACCGCAAGCATGTGAGGGAGAGCATTGTATGACGATGATATTGCCAAG
>JABFFF010000640.1:0-13829 GCA_013623665.1 Fusarium sublunatum | reverse complement strand
GTTCTGGGGGATGGTATCGGTAAAGGGGGGGTTGGTGGAATCGCGAGGCACATATCCACGAGGATAGCCGATGCTACCGATCATGGTGCCATTTCGAGCGAGCTTGAAGGCATACTCAACCCAGGAGTGAGCCAAGGCTGGGGAGATGAGGGTTGACCCCGCGAGAGCGAGGCCAGAGGTAGAGGAGAACTTCATGATGTGTGGGTGTTGTTATCGCGTGAAGTCTTGATTGTTGTTCTTTGCTTTGCTTGATGTTCGCTTGTAGTCGCAAATTGTAAAGAGTTTCGATGATTCTTGAAATGAATTTAAATTCCGTGTTCGTAAAGGAGTGAAGTTCAAGAGTGACTCATGTCGTGGGAATGAATGTGCCGCCTTTAAAGCGCAAAGGAGTGGAAGAGAGGCAAAAGCCCGTCACTTGCTGTTATGGCAGATGATGATGTATTGTTATTGTTACTGTTGATGAAAAAGAGAACAATTGTTTTGTGCGCGCGAACAGTGAATAGGGCTTTTGTTGGCGTCGATGCTTGACGGCTGGCGAACACTGTCAAGGTGTGAGCACTGTTATTCAATAGGCCACAAACAATGGCTGAACACTGACCAACAATGAATATTTCAAGCCTTTTAATGAAAGAGCTTGAAACTTCTTTGAGTTGTTTGTAATCAATAATGACTGATCTTAGTCTATGGTGTTGAAAGAATAGGCTCCTCCGTCCGGCGTAGGCAAGGTGGTGTTGATAGTCTGGTCAGTCCTGCTGAGCCTCAAGAGAAAGAGGGAGACACAAGGAAAGAAAAAGAAAATTTGTGTGTTGAACGAAGAAAGTATAGAAGAGAAGAGAGAGGTGACAAAGGAAAAGAAAAAGAAATTGTATACCGCTCCCTCTAACTCAGCATCTTGGTGTTCGTGAGTCACGAACAACGGGTGATGCGTGTGAATTGGTGGTGGAGAGCCCAAAAGCTTATCGACAAAGGCTCAAACGGTCGAGAGAGCACGACAGCGAACGGATGGTATAGCTTGGATGGGAGGACGAGTGGTAATGAAGGGATTGCACGAGAGAGGGGCAATCAAGAACACAAGGGGTGGGTTTCAGTCGAACTAAGAAACACAAGTAATGCACGGCAATCGAGCAAGCATGACAAGCAGGAACCCGGACAACGAAACACTCTGCTCTTTTAGATGGAAACATGAGATCTGGGTGGAGAGGCCTTGATATCTCCCTGGTGAACCGACGGCCTATCGTTGAGCATCATGGCCATGGTCGAGGGAACTGGCCTCGCACCATGGAGTCGAAACGGAGACGCAACATGCAAGACACGATGGAGGAAAAAGGGTGGGAATGACGAGGCGCGGCTACGGACATATCGAGCATGAGGACCAAGATAGAGTGAGAGAGTGAGATAGCGTGTAGCATCAGCTAGTGCATCTCATCGTATCGCGCATAGTGCATCGCGGCAGCCCTAACATGCCATCAAGACGACAATGGCGCGGTTGTCTCATAGCAGTGGGCACAAAAACAACACCATCAAGGCTTGGTCGTCGCAAAGTCGTCTGGGGAAGCGCTCAAGGAGGCGCAGACTCGTCCAGGAACCACTCGATAGGACAGTCTAGGATCTAGATGCGAGGGAAAAGTCTGCCGTCGTACAAGGATCCCCCAGGAAAGAAAGATGTGTTTCCCACAATAGAGAAAACGTTTCGGGGCTGGGATCTTGATAGCCGCCTGACTGGGATATAGATAGATAGCTTCATGTCTCGAGCGAGAGTCATGGCGCAACGGCGGTTGGCTGACCGCAGAGACGGGACAGTAGAAATAGAGTCAAACAGGGATTGTAGGTCTAGAACTTGATTATAAAAGCGGGAAAATAGTATGAAACAAGGAGATCTAGAGGCCAAGGATTGGATGTCGTTGCTTGGTTGGCGCCCACAAGATTTGGGCGTCTAATGAAATTGGCTGGCCGCTGTTGCAAGCGCGCTGCAGCCGTGCCTGGGCTTAGATAGCGGTTGGCTGCTGGGGCTTCTCACTATAATGATCGATACAGGGGTTATGTAGGCTCTGGTTCGCTGTGAGGAGGCTGCCATGTCTCAAAATTGATTTGGCCGCCTGAGGCCTATTTCCGTGGCCTTGCGGGCTTACTCACTCATCTTTCTTTTTGCTGCGTCATTGAGTGGCTTGGGGCCTGGAATTTGACCTCTTTTTTGTTTAATTTAGACGCGCCTAGTTCTTATTGGTTAAACATTCATCAACCTGATACTTGAAGCCCAGATATCTTCCTTTTCTCTCTTTTTCTTCCTTGTTCTATCTCTATCAGTCTTGATTCTTCCAACTTGTCGTCGTCATCGTTCCACAAGGTCAAATATGAGGTCTCAATCATCGCATTAATGAGCATGTTTGATCAAGCGCCCATCTTCTATCCCAG
The DNA here is from genome assembly GCA_013623665.1 of Fusarium sublunatum. NCBI lineage: Eukaryota > Fungi > Ascomycota > Sordariomycetes > Hypocreales > Nectriaceae > Fusarium > Fusarium sublunatum. The sequence continues at coordinate 11,417 of JABFFF010000640.1, read as the reverse complement.
CTCCACCACAAGGAAATGACCAGATTCGATATCATGGGAAGACCTGGTCAAGGCCGCTTAACTCGTGACCAGCAGCATTTTTTTACCTGACATGAAATGTTTTCCCTCGTTTTCATGCCATTCATTGACTCAACTATTGGAGGCACGCTACTAATGCTGTGTTTCGTTGTACAAAACCATACCTACATGCGGGCAGCTAGCAAACAATATATTCCACATAAACCACTTTCACTTTATTTTATGTCATTTCTTTTACCAGGGACTGTATCAGTAACCGATCGAACTATCTCTTTGACACGTAATCACTCAAGTTGGTGCTCTTCAATGCATCCCCTTCAATACAACCTCAGCTCAAACCATCACTATTCCACAACTAACCTCGACAACTCCTCCAACCAAATATCGAATTCTCGCACTCTAATAAACACTCCTGCAGACCCAAAAACTCCATAAATCTATCGTCTGAATATTCAATACCTCTCGCACCCCCTCAGACTCATACTCCTCCCTCACACACACACACCCCTCCCTTGTCTACTCCTCCCACGCCCTCTTTGTTGCTTTGTTACTATAAACTTTTGACCTCGTTTCCAGTTCAAAACCGACATGCCATACTACGTCAAAGACCCCTGCTTGGCAATTCCAACTGACCAGGTTATTGCATCAGCCATATCCTACTCTTCCAGAATTACAACTGGGACAGCTCACGTGCTTGAGGCGTGGCCGTTTCGTTTCGTTTCATCTTCTGAGGCGTATAATCTTCTCTCAATGTCTCACTTCCCCAGTCTTTTTTTCCTTTGCATGTCTCTCTCTATTACTCCTTTCAGCTCCTCTAAACTAGTTACCGTACATCTTTGCTTTTTACCGAATATTTGGAATAAGTCCCTTTCATTGCTTTTCCCTTCCTGTGTGAGCCAAGGGAAAAAGAAGCCGTTATCACACGCCCTTCCAGCTGAAGTGGATCGTGATGAAGAAACAGTGGCATTTCTCCATCAAACCTTCGTCCTGTCGATCCTCCTGACGCCTATATCTGCATCCGGGAATGTCGTCACTTGTTCCTTGCTCTAGTCTCAGCTGGTGATGTAGTGATCGGCCTCGACCTGTCAATCTCGGATGAATCAAAACTTTCTTTAGCCTATCGATGACAGGAGATCTGAGACGTCATGGTAGATATATGGCTGAAACTGACTGACAGTCACTTACACGCGCAGATCGACCAAGTGGATTGAGGGCATCATGTTGAGATTTCATGGGCTTGTTAATAGTTAATTAATTTCTTATCGTTATCGTATACTCCCAAACGATATGCATGTCATATCTAGAACCCAACATGGTATTATTCTCATGATCAAAAACAATTCCCAAGTCGTGACCCTCTGAACGCCGTCCCGAATACCAGTACCAGTACATGACTATTATGACATTAACCACGTAAATGCATCACTCCATTTTTCCAATGGCCTCGCTGTTTTCGTATGCTCGCTCACCATCCTCCTGCTGCTGCCATAGTGACTGGCACATGGCCATCAATACCATCTCCCCTCCGTCGCTTCATCGGCCTTGGGCTGCCATCACGGTCAGCCCCCGCCATTTGTGCCCATTGTGATTGTGTCCACAGGGCTGTCTGGTCACTGCTAGTTTCGACCTTGTGATGGGATCCCCAGTCTGATCCGGCGCCAGTACCTGTAGACCACCCGTCCAACGCCGGCATGTCCCAGCCTTGTAGGCCAGCGTCGCACTCGGAGCTGTCATAGACAAGCGAGCTTGACAGATCCAGTGCCGAAGTGCTTGCTGCGCTTTGGAACGGATTCACAGTGGACATGATCGGCTTGAGATCTGCCAGTGTTGTTTGAGCATCGTAGTAAGCCGCCTGGTTGTGTCCGTGTCCAGTGACAGGCTGGCTCTCACCCGCCGTGCTGCAAGTCGACGACATGAAGCCGACGCCCGTGCTTGGAGGCATGCCTTGGTCAAAGCTACCCGGGTACGACCCTTGCAGTCCCGCTGTTGGTGGAGGCGTAGCGAGTCCGCCAGAGAAGGACTCGAATAATGTAAGCCCATTGTTGGTCGCGGGCACTGTTGGCACTTGGGCCAGGCTCACGCTGGGATCCCATGCCGAGCTAAAGGTCTCGTTCATAGCCGCCGTCATGTGTTGGTTGATTGAAGGTGTAGGCGACATAATGGCATCCCGCGACATTGAGGCCGAAGGGTAGACAAGGGCCTTTTGCTGGTGGTAGCGAGACATGGGATCGTTGACTGTCAACCATCGCCATGAGGTACCAGCCGGCTTGAACACCGGGTTGTACTTGTACCATTGGTTGGTAGTGTTGAACCGCCAGAACACAATGCCCTGTCGAACCCATCGGTTCGAGTCGGGAGCACACGACCAAAGCTCTTGGTACATGGCCACCTTGCAGACGAGGTCGCTTCCCGTCAGCTCGCGGCGAGCCCATGAAGCGGCATCACCGTCATCCTCAGATCGCTTACGCTTGCTGCTAGATCGGTCAAGATCATGCTTCTTACGGTCGCCATCTCCCTTGGATCGCTTGTCCTTCTTACGCTGATGCTCCACGTCGGGATACTGAACAGCCATGCTCAGAATGCTGGCCCACTCAACAGCAGGGAAGGGAACGTGAATGTCCTGACGAGGCCGGGAATGGCAATCACAGTCGGGTTTGGAGTCGCTGCAGCCCCGGCGGTGAATGCCTGTCTCGTTGGTGTATACGCCCTGCTTCTTGTCATCGCCGTGAAGCTCAGACGGTCGAGTAAGGCGTGTCACACACTTCCAGCGGTGGTTTTGCAGGTTGGGGTTTGTGATTGCCACCTCAACAAAGCCAGTGAGCTCAGACCCTGAGGGGAAGCGAGCGTGCTCATGCAGCTCGAGAGTTGCGCACATCTCAAGAAGCAGACATTCCTCATCGCGAGTGGGCAGATCTAGCGTCTCATAGATCTCAGGCGCATCTTTTTGCCAGCGGCGAGTGACTGTCTTGACACAGGCAGAAGTAGTTCGGTCCAGTGAGCGGGTATACTCGTGAAGCAGCACGTCTTTTCCAAGTACGCTTGGGCTGTCATCACAGTTGTTGTACTTGTTAAGATGAGGGAAGGACTCTGTGTCAAGAGGGGTGTCTTGAGCGTCATAGGCGATCTCATCCCTGAACTTGACTTCAGACGAAGAAACATAGATCTCTGCCGTCTTTGGACGAACTGAAATTAGAGACTGGAGGGCCAGAAGTTGTGAAAAGTATTCGTAGTTGGGTTTGACATCAGGCACTCGGCCTTCTGCAAGAGCGGTCAAGACGGGGTTGGACTTGAAGGATTCTTGTTCCTCCTCGTCGTAGTAGTCTTCTGAGTTCGTCGAGCCAGGCTCCTTCTTCTCTTCGGCAGGGAACAAGAAATGGACTAGATATGTCAGCTAAGAATCGACACAAGTGCCAGGTCAACTTACAGCACCGCAAGTCTTCAAAGAACTTCTTGACCACTTGCATATGACTCGAGACCTGTTTTCGTCCCATCTGCTCGATACTATCGTTGCTGTTGTCGATTCGGAAAATCTCCTTGCTGCCGAGGATTGCAACGCAGATGGTAAAGATGTATTCGCTGATAAGCATATTGCGGCCGTGTAGCTTTCCTCCCATAGAAAACTTGCGTCGGCCCATATGAGGCATGAGGAGAACGGCTGGATAGCATTAGTATAAGTGAAACCAAGCGCAAGAGGAAATCATGTTCTCACAGTCAACGAAAGCATCCTCAAGTTCTGGTCTCCTCCACACACCACCCTTGTCCTTCTGGGTGTCCTTGTGTGCTTGTCGGTTACGGTACTGGCGGAATGCTGGCCAGAAGTAGAGAGGGTTGACTCCGTTTCGAGGTCTCCTCTGCTGGTACCGGGGCTGGTTTCGTGGTGTAGGGACGCGGTACAGGCACTCGAATGATTGTGAGGGGATCATGGGAGCTGGGAGGCTGGCGGGCACGGTTGGCGAGATGCCTACCGAGTTCTGATAACATGATACCATGTTGAAGTTGTGTGACTGCGCATTGCTGTTGGCTTCCCGTAGAGGTAGGCGGCTGTTGTTGTGATATGTTCGTCGAGCATCTTGAAGATAGTCTGGTGAAGGTGTATAGCGTTGAGACGACAGCACCGGCCGAGGGTGGTAGAGTGATGAAGACATGGTGAACAACGGACTGCAAAGGAATGCCGGCAAGAGGGCTCAGGAGGATAAACTTGACCCAGCTGAAATGCCGTTTGAGGCTCTACGAATGCAGACAATGAGTAGACAAGAGATGATGAGAATGCTGAAAGGAATTCAAGACGTGGAATGGTGGGATAGATGTATGCAACTGAAGAAAGGAGTGTCCAGGCACTGGAACGGAGAATCGTCAGGAGAAATCTAATAAACATCTATAAATCCAAGACTTGTTATAAAGCACTGATAGTCTGCGGAGCGTGCCCGCCGAGGCCAGGGCTGGCCGCCCCTCCGCAACTTAAACGATCAAGATCAATCATCAACCCATCCACCAAGGGCAATGGGGGTGGGAAGGGCGCTCCAGCGGCGGGGAACCGACCTGACTTGCCCGGAGGGAGGTTTACGTCGGTAGCTGTGGCGGCCAATTGGTAGTGCTTGCAGAAGCCACCAGCACATGGCAGCTTTGAGCTTTGGTCGAGGGCGTTAGTATGCAAGGGAGCGTCAGGGCGGGGCCGAGATATCTGTGTTCTATCACCAGGGGACTGTGGAGGGGGCGTGTCTCGAGAGGCTTCAAAGACATCTTCAAAGGTGAACGGCGCAAGGTATGTATACAAGATTAGATTTAGACATGGAGAGGCTCCGCATCTCCCCTGTCAGGGCAGTAAATTCTTTGCTGGACCTCTAGTCCAGATCGTAGCCACTTCGGATAAGCGTTGCAATGCATCTCATCCGCTCTGCAGTAACCAATCGACCCTTGCCAAGGGAGAACGGCGCAGAGCTGGATGCTTGAGCAAGGCCAGCCGTGCAGGAACACTCAGCCTTGTCGCAATTCTCTCCTCGAGTGAGGCCATCGAGTGATAGTAACTCTGTAGTTTGCTTCTGCATTCTCAAACCTCCATCTCATCGTTTTCATTACCAATATTGACCCGACTCCTCCCTCGTCCAGTGAGTTGCTGGAGGGCCACCTTGTTGACCTGTCCCCCAACCTTCTTCTGCATCTTCGCAATCTCCTCCTCTGCATCAACAGCCTCTGCCTCCGCAAAGTCCAAGACAAGCTTGCGACCAAGCAAGTGGGTGTCCCTCAACGCATTTAGCGCGTTCTCGGCTTCACGGGGAGTGACAAAGTCGGCAAAAGCAAAACCCCTTGGGGTATAGTCAGCCTTCTTGGGAAGGCGTACCGATCTAAGCTGACCATATGTCCCAAACAGTGATCTGATGTCCTTCTTGGTCGCTTGGAAAGGCAAGTTCTTGATGATGATCTTGGTGCGCTGCCCTGCAGCCTTCTTACCCTTGTCTTCCCGACGTCTCTCCTCAGCTGCGTCATGGCCCTTGTGTGATGCCTTGACAGCGAGGGCGTGATCGTCGAGGATATGACCATCCATGACTTTGAGTGCAGCCTGCGCTTGGCTCTTTGTCCGGAACTCCACAAAACCGAAGCCCATGCTAAGCGTCTGCCCTGGCTTCTTGGGATCCATCTTAGTTTTAACTCTAGCCGAGACGAATCCGTCGAGGGACTGAAAAGCTTCGGCAAGCCTGGATGTGGACGTCGAAAAGTTTAAATTTCGTACAAAGAGTGAGGTTGTTTCGATATCATCCTCCGGCTTATCACCGCGTGACAGCAAGTCGTTCACACTAAGGTTTTGGACCGTCGGGGCCGGTCGATCCTTTAGCGACACGGCTTGATCCAGTTGGTCGCCGCCTCTGAAGATGTCACTTGGCGCTTTCTCCAAAAAGAGCACGCTATCGCCGATCCGGCGATATGCCAGCTTCCCAAAAGCGGATTTGGCGTAATTGGGCTGCGAAAACTGGACAATAGCGATTGTCCCGCTCGGAGGCATCAAAACTCTCAGCACGGGCCCAGACTCCTCAAAGAGCTTACGGAGTTCGTCGATCGTCGTCCCATAAGGGAAGTTTTTGACCAAAATCGCAGTGTCACCCCGCTTCTTTGATTTGAAAGCCTCAAGATCCACCCCATTAGCGGCAAAATAGGCTTTTGTCTCTTGGATGACGCTCGTCTCTGCGATAGCCTGCTTGATGGCAGCATCGGCAGAGGTAGGGTCGAGAAGTTCAGATTTTGAAACACCAAGACGGTCGGCGACCGATGCGTTGACGGCATCCTGGCTCATGTAGAGCGCATTCCAGTTGAACGTACTTGCAGCTGCCTCTTGTTTCTTCCGAATCATGTTTTGTTTCTTGAGAGGGAGCTTTGAGATTGCAAACTCATCCAGACCCGTGTCTCTCTTTGCACTGGCAGGAATGATGTGAAGAATGCGCCCCTGAAACGTTGCCCCATCCATGGCTTGGAATGCTTCAACCGCTCCCGCAGGCTCAGTAAACAGAATCAGGGCAAACCCCTTGCTGGTACCTGATTTACTGACGGGTAGATGAACCTGGCATCAAACCGTTGTTAGCGGGAATACATGGAAAAGATATATCCAAGCAATGCGGTGAAAAAGGCAACAATTCAGTCAATCGAAGCATCTACTAAAATATTCGCTCAGGTTCTCATCATATACCGAAGTATAAGCTGTCCCTATCTGAGGTTCATCACGTCGCCGGGGTATTAAGAGCATACATAGCAAAAAGAAAATTATTCTGAGACATACCTCTTCGAGTGTTCCGAACTGTTCAAAGCTCTCACGGAGGTCTTCCTCAGTGGCACTGTAGGGCAGATTCCGCACAAAGAGCCGCGATGTTCGGCGGATCGCTTCAAGTGAGTCGTCTTTTGTCGATTCACCCCCTGATGCCTCAACCGCAATCTCCTCGGTGGCCTTGTCCGTAGCTGGCGGGTCAACAGGAGTGATTTCCATTGCATCGCCTCCCTCTGCATGATCAGTCTCATTCGTAGAAGGCCCTTGCGCGGGAGTTCGTTCCAGATCATCGGGATCAACGAGGTCCAACAACCTGTTGGTTCGTGAGCGAAGCCAATCGTCATCTTCTGCAGCTGCTTCCTGCTGTTCCGGATTTGATTTTTTCGTCTCTTGTGGCTCCACAGTCTCCTCAACTGCAGGAGCCTGGGTCTGCATATCAGAGACTGCCTTAGCTTCTTTCAGCTGCGATGGCAAAGTCCCAGAGACCTGGGGCTTCTCTGGTAGATCGATCCTGCGCTGCTTCTCCCTTCGAGTCGGGATCTGCTCGTACTCGTCGTCGCTCTCCTCTTCAGGAACAGCGGTAGCGGCTACGGCAGCAGTTCCATCACCAATACCGCCTCGGACACCATCATCCAATGCGCCCTCTCTACCTTCCTTCATGACATGAAGGAACTCGCGTAGCTTGGGGTCCGAGGCTTGAGGCTCATCTCGCTTCCGCTTTCCCAAGCTGGAGTCCGAGTCCTTCTCGACGGGGTGCTCCGCGCCCTTGGTAGTTGTGGATGGTGATGGTGCAGGCTTGGAATGCGATGCACTCTGGCCTTTGATGAGGGCGGGGTCTGAGATCTAACATTCCATCAGCAAGAGTAAGTCGAGACATTAGGAAGAGTCACTCACAGGTCTAGCGGTCTCGACGGCGATCTTGGACATACGAATGTAAGACTTGTTAAAGTACTTGACGGCCCCGGAGGCATCTTCGGGTGTCTTGTAGCCCACGTAGCCAATGCGTCGCTGGGGAATCAGCTTGACATCGGTAATCTCGCGACCCTTGGCTGAGAAGTGCTTCCGAAACTCAGCCTCGGTGAGGTTGGGTGGCAAACCCTTGATGAATATTCTGGATGAAGCCATTGTGATGATGTTTGTGGGAGTCTCCCGGGCAATGGTGAGTGGTTCACCGGGGGAGTTGTACGCGTGAAGTCATCTTCGGAACGTGGGCTTTTTAAAAAGGGAGAAGAGAAAAAAAAAGTTTCCTACCACATTCTTATCATTGCAAGGCTGGGGCCTCCTGGTGGTCCGTGCGTTCGGATTTTCTAACAGTCCAACCCCACTACCAGCTTCTACGATGCTTCTACCAGCAGACGTTTTTCTTCACCGCCCTCAGTTGAGTGATGAAAGAAATTCCAGCGAACAAGTCAAACGCCACAATAACATCACATAACGCTGCAATCAGGTCGATAACGGTTGCTTAAATGGCATAATAGAGGTTCTTTATTTACAAAACCGCCAGGAAACAATCGCTCAGGTCCTACTATCTTGACTCCCGTGAAATTCTAGCTAAAAATTCTGCCATGTTGTAGTCTGATAGAGGTATCATGATCGTTTGAGAGTTGTTATGACTATTCTTTGCTCAGGATATCTATATTTAACAGACAGCTTCTCTGACATTCTGGCTGTGCTACACTGAGTCAAGAATGCAGTGTCAAGGGAATGGATTTACCTTCCAATACTCCTCTTTCACACAAGAGCTGCACTTTGAATGCCAATGGGGTTATGGTGGCTTTAACAACTCCCATGATACCGCCTTGATATATTCTCTGCGGAAGAGGCTCTATTATGACAGTTTCTCTGTTGGAAATATCTTAGTGTATCGTCTCATTACCTTCGTATCACCACTCAAAGTCAGAAAATTGCTGATGTTCTTTTCAGCAACGCTGAGCTCCATGAGTTGTCTATTATACACGGCTTACTCTAAGATCAAGAATGAGGATCATTATACCGCCCTCTGCAACGGGAATGAATTCGGATTCCTCCTGATCCGTAAACATCCCCATGGTGCGGCGTTATACGTTTCCTAGGTCAGCTCAATGGCAAATCATCCATGGATGTTCATGTGTAGGTACTCATCATTGACAGGCAGCTGATATGAGAGCCTATAATTTTGCTTTCGAGATTGTTTTCATTATTTCTCTTCTCTCTTGCTTTCTATTCACAATAAACATACCTAGTAACATGACCATCCCTTACAAGATCATATAACTATCAACCATATGCAAAAGGAGATCTGCAAGAAAACATCAGTTTCTCCGCGTGGTCACCCAGCAACTCCGAATTAACTTTCTTCAAGTAGCGGTGAGTCCAAGTCTAGAAATATTCTGAAAGTCTATCAGGCCATATAGCTCTAGATTTAGCTCTCCGACATTCCTGACTATACATCATTACTCACTCACCAACTGTCGTTCTTACGTTGTCGGCTACTGTAATACTTGACGACAGGTTGGTTATCTATCTGATTAAAATTGAAAACATGAATTTGGTTACAGTACTTCTTCATCAACAATTTCTTGAAGGGGTGCTGCGAAATACATTCTTGATGTGCATAATAGCATACGTAGGATGCACACTCCACAGCATGAGCCTTGGAATGACTGGTGAGGGAATGCGGATGCAAGCCATTTTCTTCTGGAGAATTCTTGTCAAACTCTATGGAGGACCATATGACTTTCGCCATGCTCGATCGCTCAACCTGAAGAACTATAAGAAGACCTCTATGGTCGCCTGTCATATCAAAGAAAAACTCCTGGTCACCAAGCACTGCGAGTTACATTACCGTCAACCTTATTCGACATATATACCATTTATCTCTTATATCTCAGACACAGATGCAGCGACAAAAGTATTAGGATTGGCCTTGCGTGTGGATCGATTGGGCGTTACTCAATTTCAACACTCGACACCATCATCAGACTATCATGGTATGCAAAGGTTATCACGGACATTCTGTCGTCGAAATGAAGTAGGAATTCGAGGTGACATGTTGTCACCTGCAAGAGCTTGGAAATTGAAGTTAGTCCGGCATGTGGCTGTCCTAAAGTCATGTCGCATATGACTATGGAGCAAGAGATATCCCGTATTCTTCGTTACCCTACCGGCATACCCTACTCGGATCTCTATATCATTCCAGGCGGACTTCAGCCCATTCGTAACTCTTAGTTGTTACTCCGAATTCAACTCACTCCGAATCATCGGCCATGTTTATAATCCTTGCATTGAGGCAGGCGAGGTATATGGTATTGTAAACACACAGTAGGTTTGTTCTTTCGATGATTTCTACGTCTTTCACAGGATTAAGTATTGTCACGCAGCACTCATATTGTTTATATGCAAATGCTTAAATACACAAGGTAGTTTTTGCATACCTCGTAGACTGTTATGGGATTTCCATGTATTCATCTGGCGATAGCATTGAGACCTACATCTCACACGATGGGTAATCCCTCTTTTTCCTACACCATATTTTTGCTCTAAAGGATCAGGTGTGTGTATGGGAACTTAGCTTGGTAGTTGTCTGCTCGCGGCCTTCGGGTTCTCATACAGGTGAATGGTAATGACTCTTGGCCTCCTTCTTCTTATGATTACGGGTCCTTCTGTGCCCTTTATCCATGCTATAACATACTTCTAGCTTGGTAATCCTCTATTTATTGCACTGGGTGTTATACCATTGAGTTCGATGATCTGCTGTGCGCGTGTAATGATCTACGCTCACTCGCAACACTCATCACTTAAAGCCCGTGGTGCTCGACTTGGTACCCCATATCTCCCCGATTCTCACAGTAACACCGTGTCTTCTTCAACTCCATCTCAGACAAAACTAAGCTTACCTATACTAACGGGGTTACTCGCCTTGAGTTCAGATGCTGGTGCGGAATCGATACATTGGGACTCATATCATACCGACTTACTTTAGGTTCCAAATAAATGTTTATACATGTCTCATCTTTAATACTCTTCTCCCTTTTCCTGGTTTTATTAGCAATTGCCTTCGTGGTACTCCTGCTTCTGGTGTAATGGATGTCTGAAGTTGCTTTGTGAAAACATCTAGACAGGATTGGTGAAATTAGTACGAACCAACTGCAGCAGGATACAACATCTAACTCTAAGCAAGAAAGTCCCAGGGAAAGTTATACTCAGGCCACATAATCTATTCATACTTCATTGAACATGTGACGCATTATAAAAAGAAACTTCTCACCATGGCGATATCTAGGGTAGGTTGATGAGCATTACACAACAAAAGTGGACCCGCTGCTGTCATTAGGTACGTACCCACGGATGTGAGCCGCAGCGTCCACAACGAAGCGCGCCCGTGCACGTTCCCCAGGGAAGGAGCTCCCACCCGGCTGACGAGGCTACGGAAGGGCCAACAACAATCCAATCAGTATCATCAACACGCGACTCGCTCTCACTCCACAAGGCTTTAACATTTGCGCGCCCCTCGACAGCAAAACTTACAATCGACCGTTCTACCATCATTGGCTTTCATATCGCCCGAAAACATTGACGCCCCCATCTCGCGCTTATCGAGTACGTACGCCCCGGCATCCTCCCAGCATCTCCGTCCCGTCCCGTCCCATCCCATCGCTCTCTGGAAGGG
>JABFFF010000639.1:0-22137 GCA_013623665.1 Fusarium sublunatum | reverse complement strand
CATGCTTATCGTGTACGTTAATATAAATTATAAATTATAAAAGAAATTGAACAACTGTAGCTTCTTATTTCAGAACTTTACTACCTTTGATATCACTTAACTTAGTAACCCGCGTGACGCAATTGGTTAGCGTGTGAGACTTTTACTGTTAAGTTATCTCAAAGTTACGAGTTCGAGTCTCGTCGTGGGTGTGCTTTTTGAGTTTTTTTTAAGTATCGATCTTATTCTCCGTGACGAGAGGAATCGATTGAGATACTTTTTGATCCGGTAGCACCATTTTTGGTGGAGTTGTGGGCGTCTGAAGTTGGAATGTAATGTGAGAGACAAGCCACCATGCCATGGCAGCCCCCGCCACATTCACGTGATTGTGGCGCAAGCCTGAGGCGTAACCACCAGCCACAAATTTTACCAGTTGCGATCAATACAGAGCGATGGAATTATACAGAAGTTATTAGTAGTGAGTAGAAGAGTGATGTGTAATTCAGAGTCTAGTGTGGCTATGAATACCAGGATATGAGGATGTAAAGTAGATTAGCTGAGGATAAAGTTTCTGTTTAGAGGTTCCGGGTAGGTAGGTAGACAGCAGTTATTCAGAAGGCATAACAACTCATTTGAATGAATATGTGAGTAATAATACTCAGTTTCTCTTCGGTCTGGTTTACCACTATACTGAGGCCAATGCCAGTATTAATCTGAAAAACTTCAAAATCAAGGAAATGCACGCAGCATACTAATCTGGCGTGCTTAACTTTTGCGTCGAATACTCTCAACTCGATCATGGATTCAGAGACAGAATAGGGCAAGTCGATCTTGCATGAACAGCGTGTACAACCCATCAGACTTCTATCTGCCGGTAACAGCCCATCGGTAAGTGGTTCACAAATCGATATCAAAGTTTTGGCTGTGCTGCTGATGAGTCGTCAGCAGAGTCATCATCATTTGCCGTACTCGCAGCCGTGTCCGCAGTCAGTTGACGTTCAAATGAGTGAAATTGACGAATCTAGAATCTCTGGTTCCGAGGAGATCACACGAGCACAAGTTCGGTTCACCGTAGATCCTCATCTACTCGTCGGCTGCCTCTTGAGCTCGTACAAGTTGCGCGTCTGTCTGGCTTCGCCTCTGCATCGCCTCTACTCCGCCTCTTTGGAAATTGCTAGCTGAAAGCTTATATTGTCGCCTGCTCTATCAAGAAAGGGCCGAAGCCTAGAAGATGTTTCTCTCGTGGCTCATCTTCTTCTCCACGTAAGGTATCTCGCCTTCCGAAAGTGGTGAAGAGTCACTGACGTCACATTTGGCAAGCAGGAAATTGGGTCGAGATGCGGAAAAATTAAGCTTAACCAAAGGCAGGGTTAGCCCCGGCTTGAATGTCATCAGCAAGTTTGAGCATCCCCTCCTTGTCCAACCGAAGGTAGGCGATGGGCTCCATGACCTTTGCTCCGAGACTTTGGTAAAACTGCAGCGCTCGCTCGTTATCCTTGTAGCACTGCCATTCGATGCGCTCACACCCGATCGTGTTGGCCTCTTTCGCGATCGCCCCTATCAGATCCTTTGCGTAGCCTCGGCGACGGTACGCGGGCAGGACATAGAAGTCTTCCAGGCATACGCTGGAGCGGCCCAGCCAGGCAGCGAAAGTGAGGAAATAGGTGGCCATGGCGGCGACTGTGTTGTCCTCTGGGGCGACAGCGAGGAGTATATGTGCGAAGCGCCCACTGGAGCCACGTGCGCTGGATTGGTTGTCAAAATCTACAAAGTCCAGCAAGTCTTGCTCGGTTGCTTTCATGTTTGAAGCGGCATTTTGCTCCGCGGCAGTTGCACGCATCAAGCCAAGAATGGTAGGGATGTCTGGAGTTGTTTAGCAGCGATCAAGACCCGTTGAAGCGGGAGATGTACCATGACGCTTGGCACGACGGATAGTCACCGCTGTTGCATGGAACATTTTCGACCGATTGAAATGATGTGTTTGCTGGGTTTTGGCAGACCCGGTTTGGGCGGTCATGAAAAACATGTCACTGGCTCAAAAGGTTGCACTGGGCTGCATGCATTGCATTTGCATTGCGTGGGTGGGACAATTGAGCACACAGCTAACAAATCATGCATCATCATCGCGGTGGCCAGATCGACGACAAAGGGGCTGTGTTTTTTAGTGCAACGTCGCGCATGTGGTTTTACTGGAAGCCCAGATCTTGGACAGAACATGACGGAAAAGAAACGAACAAATGCTAAAAAAACTGGAATTCCAAAGCTGCTTTGTCGAGGCCGCCCATGCTTCGCCCCTTTTTCACAACGCGGAGACGACAGGGCCGTATTCGGTGTTTGTACAGAGTACCGGGGCGACGAGATCTAGCGCGATGAGCGATATTAAGCTTAAAAACGAGGCCTAGACTGAGTTATTATTGGTTGGTGGGTCGGGATGGATTGTCACCACAGAGACTGTTCCATTCGGCGGTTGGCAAGCGTTAAATCTTGGCAATAGTTGTGCAGCATTCACGGTCATTGTCGAACCGATTCAGCTGTAAACGAGATCTAAAAGTGACCAAGTGAGGCTCATATCGACACTCGTCAGCACAGATTCGACCCATAGTGTAAGCATTCATCAGCGTAGCTCTCATATAATATCCCCCCAACCCCTGCCCAATTTCCAAGGCGATCCTCGTCTCTCAAACCAAGCAATAAGGTCGCCCCCGCAACAGCCAATCACGCCCTCCATCACGCTCTTGGCATGCCTCGTGGCTGTGGCTGTGCCCAAAGTGTATTTTACCCTGCATCATTAGGTTGTCCCTGCAAGCGCCGCCCTCGGGGTGAACTGACGTTTTCCCTGCCTACATTGCTTGTCACAGATATCTTGGCTCTCTCTCACATCCCCTCTCGCTTCTGTTCCTCACTCATGTCTTGTCTCTACCTTTGCCAAAACATCAGCCATGGACTCCAATAGTCCTGCCAGACGCCCTAGAGCGCCTACAATCACCGTCGACACTGCTGCTGTCGACGCTGGAAACGATGCCGGTAATGCTCCAGTGCGATCGCCCTTGCTGGCCCCTTTTTATCTCGCCTCTTTGACCGCTCGACTGACGATCCCAGACACTACAGGTTCCATCAATCCATCGCCATCGCCGTCGCCTCTCGACGATAGTAATACGTTAGCCGTCCCCTCGACGAAGCCAAGATCCGAATCTTGGTCCTCTTCTCCCTCGACAAAAGTCGGCACCGATCACGAGCAGCTTAGCCGCGACGTCGAAGCCCTCCGAAAGGGCGACCAGCAAGAGATACTCAAGCCAGACCCCGGCAGTGAGGCTCAGTTCACCGTCGAGGACAACCCCTTTGCTTTCTCGCCTGGCCAACTCGGCAAACTTATAAGCCCCAAGAATTTAGCTGCCTTTGTCGCGCTTGGTGGACTACCTGGCTTGGAAAAGGGCCTACGGACAGATAGCCGCGCCGGTCTCGGTGCCGATGAAGGAAAACTCTCCGACCGTGTATCTTTTGAGGATGCTACTGCCACAAAACCTACCGAATATTCCCCCAAGGAGCCTCCGCAGCCCAGCGATGTTGAGCATAGTCAGCCAGCGACCCATGGACACAAGGATGCCTTCCCCGACCGAAAGCGAGTTTACGGCCCCAACCGTCTTCCCGAGCCCAAGTCAAAGTCGTTCCTCGAACTGGCCTGGATCGCCCTGCAAGATCGTGTGCTGATTCTACTTTGTGTTGCTGCTGTCGTCTCTCTGGCTCTCGGCCTGTATCAGACTTTCGGAGCGACACATCATGAAGGCGCCAAGGTCGAATGGGTAGAGGGTGTTGCCATCATCGTCGCCATTACGATTGTCGTCGTTGTTGGTGCCCTTAATGATTGGCAGAAGGAGAGGCAGTTCCGCAAGCTCAACCAAAAGAAGGAGGACCGTATCGTCAAGCTGACTCGATCTGGAAAGCCTCAAAACATCTCCATCCACGATGTCCTCGTTGGAGATGTCATGTTTCTCGAGCCGGGCGATGTCATCCCCGTCGATGGTGTCTTTATCGCTGGTCACAACCTCAGCTGTGATGAGTCTTCTGCCACTGGAGAGTCAGATCTCATCAAGAAGGTCCCTGCTGATGTTGTTCTCCATGCCCTTCTCCATGAACAGGCGCCCCAGCTCAAGAAGCTGGACCCTTTCATCATCTCGGGTGCCAAGGTGCTCGACGGAGTTGGCACATTCCTTGTCACTGCTGTCGGACAGCAGTCCAGCCATGGAAAGACAATGATGTCGCTTCGTGATGACCCCGGACTGACTCCTCTACAAGCCAAGCTCAACCTGCTTGCAGGTAAGTGATGCAACTCTATCTCATGTACTCATACTAACTTCTCAGGATATATTGCAAAGCTGGGTAGCGCGGCCGGTCTCCTCCTCTTCACCGTCCTCCTCATCAAGTTCCTCGCTGGCCTTCCCGGCAATAGCGATTCAGGCGAGCAAAAAGGCCAAGCCTTTCTCCAGATCCTCATCACCTCCATCACAGTTATTGTCGTCGCCGTTCCTGAAGGTCTTCCGCTCGCTGTAACATTATCGCTCGCTTTCGCCACCAAGAAGATGACACGAGAGAACAACCTGGTGCGACATTTGCAGTCTTGCGAGACTATGGGAAATGCTACAGTCATTTGCTCCGACAAGACGGGTACCCTCACCGAGAATGTTATGTCGGTTGTAGCTGGTGCGCTGGGAATTCGTGGTCGTTTCGCATTTGGCGACTCCAGCTTTGAGCAAAAGAACACTGAAGCTTCTTCACCCACGACCCCCGACATCGACGGCAGTGAGAAGCAGGAGACCATCCCTCTCGACCGATTCTCATCCAAGCTTGATTCCGAGTACAAGGACCTTCTCAAGACAGCCCTCACCGTCAACACAACAGCATTTGAGGCTGAGGAGAACGGTAAGCAGGTCTTTGTTGGTACAAAGACAGAAACGGCCCTGCTCGACTGGGCTCGTCGATACCTCGAACTTGGACCTCTGGCTATCGAGCGCGCCAACCACCCTGTCACTCGTCTCTTCCCCTTCAACTCTCAGCGCAAGTGCATGGGAGCTGTTGTCCAGATCCCTGGTAAAACAAAGGACAAGCCCAAGTATCGGCTGTTTATCAAGGGTGCTTCTGAGATTGTTCTCGGCGAATGTAACACCATTCTCGGCGATCCCACACAGGCCCCTGCTACCGAGGCGCTTTCGGACGACCACAAGGAGGAGCTTCGATCCATCATCTTCTCATACGCTACCAACTCACTTCGAACTATTGGACTCGCCTACCGAGACTTTGAGTCTTGGCCTCCTGTCCTCACTCTTCGACCCGAGGACGAGACTTCTAACGAGATTGACTTGACGGATCTTGTGCACAACCTGACTTGGATGGGTGTCGTCGGTATCCAGGACCCTGTCCGAAAGGGTGTTCCTGAAGCTGTCAACGACTGCGGCATTGCTTCCGTTACAGTCAAGATGGTCACTGGTGATAACGTTGAAACCGCCCGAGCCATCGCCCTCAACTGTGGTATCCTGAACGAGACAACTATCAACCAACCCAACGCAGTCATGGAAGGCTCTGAGTTCCGCAAGCTTGGTGAGACAGAACGAACAGCCATTGTGAAGCAGCTTCGCGTTCTTGCCCGCTCCAGCCCAGAGGACAAGCGTGTTCTTGTCAAGACTCTTCGATCTCTTGGTGAGATTGTCGCAGTTACAGGCGACGGCACCAATGACGCCCCAGCTCTCAAGGCCGCTGATGTTGGTTTCTCCATGGGTATTACTGGAACCGAAGTCGCAAAGGAAGCATCTGACATTATCCTGATGGACGACAACTTCTCATCCATCGTCGTCGCGCTTGGCTGGGGTCGTGCAATCAACGATTCCGTCAAGAAGTTCCTGCAGTTCCAGCTTACTGTCAACATCACTGCCGTCTTTGTCACTTTCATCTCTGCTGTTTCGGACGATGAGCAAAAGTCGGTTCTTAATGCTGTCCAGCTTCTCTGGGTCAACCTCATCATGGACACGTTTGCAGCCCTTGCGCTCGCGACCGATCCTCCAACGGGCAGTCTCTTGCACCGCAAGCCTGAAGCGCGTACAGCACCACTCATCACCATTACTATGTGGAAGATGATCATAGGGCAGTCTGTTTACCAGCTTATTGTGTGCTTCGTTCTTTGGTTTGCTGGTCAAGATATACTGGGCTATAATGAGACGACGCTGCGGTCACTTATCTTCAACATTTTTGTGTTTATGCAAATCTTCAAGCTCGTCAACAGTCGACGCATTGACAACAAGCTCAACATCTTTGAGGGCCTGCACCGCAACCGCCTCTTTATGCTTATGATGACCATCATGGCTGGTGGTCAAATTATCATCATCTTCTTTGGCGGCGACGCGTTCGTTGTAACCCGGCTCAACGGAGTACAGTGGGGAATCTCGCTCGTGCTTGGCTTCTTCTCCATTCCCATTGGTGTTCTCATCCGCCTCTTCCCCGACGAGTGGTTCCACGCCATTGTCAAGGTATGTGCCAAGGCACTGGCCATCCTATGGCCTCGCTGGCTGCGGTTCTCGCGCAAGAAGAAGGACAAATCTGAAGAGGACGGCCAAGAGACTTCCGAGAAGCTTGAGGGCTACGACATGGACACTGCGCTTCTCGGAATCCGCGACGACCTTGAGTTCCTTAAGCGGGTGCGCGGTGGACGCATGACGGCCCTCAGCGATGCCATGGCGCGCTCAAGGGAGAAGATGCTGCGTCGCAAGCGATCCGAGTCACGACCAAGGAGCAAGCTTAGGAGCAGGAGGGGTTCTTCGCGGTCGTCCAACAGGCCGCCCATCTCTCCTATGATGTCAGTTGTGGGCATGCCTGGTATCGTGGCTGCAAGCGTGGGAGGATTATCGCCTGGTGGACAGGGCGCGAGTAACGAGAACCTGGAGACGCGGTGAGCCGCAGGCGTATGTTTTGTAGGCTGAATGTGTCTGTTGTGCATGTGTTTGTTTATCATTTAAAGATCGGATCCCAAGAGCAATGGTGGTTTTTTTTTTCTTTTTGAGGAATCATAGAGACTGGAGTTTATCGGGGAAACGCCAAGGTTCAACTCTTTAGTTTGTGAGCGCTCGTGTGAATATATTTAATACCAAATTGAGGCAGGCGTTATTGGACGTTTTGAATGCCAAAAGTCTTTGCCAATTTAATTTCGTCATGATTTCTATCCCTCTGGTTGATGTATTGCGTAGAGTCGTGCATGTGCTACTGTGACCGTAATGTGGTGTATCCAAGACAGGTGTCATGAAGTTGACAACAGGCGACTCGACTGAAGCCACCGCATCTCGGCTATGCTTGACATCAGCTTTACTTGCAATTTGTCGTGCTGTTACGCAACGCAACATCTCTTGATAGGCTCAGGGTATAATTACCGTTTTGGTAATAAATACAATCCCCACCAACACCAGGATTTGCCTCGTCTGGAGAAGGTCACCTCTATCGTCGAAACTAAACCTATTCTGGTTTATCTTCCCGTGCGGCTCAATTCCCCCGCATCCCATGACCCTCCCCCAAGAAGCATCGCAGAGAGCTCTCACACATCAAGCCCGATATGGCAAAAAGAGTCGGCTATCGACGCTGCCATTTCCAGATGCGAGATGCGTAAAATCACCAGTCGATGGTGGGTGGCTGACACCTGGAAAACTATATATTGGCCGTGACGCCTCTCCCCTCTTCTCTCCCTCTTCCTCTTCACCTACCTCTCAAGTCAGTCACAGCTTGAATACTTACCTTTGCAACAATGGGTCTCACACAACACCATCCCTTTGATCCTCTCACTGCAGATGAGATCGCTGCTGCTGTAGAGGTCATTCGCAAGTACCAGTCCGGTCAGCTCCTCTTCAATGCCGTCTCTCTACATGAGCCTCGCAAGGCTGAGATGCTCAAATGGCTTGAGCATCCCTCTGACGCCAACAAACCTGCGCGAATTGCCGACGTGACTGTCATCCTTCCCGATGGAAAAGTCTACGATGGTCTTGTTGATCTCAAGACTCGAAAGGTCCAGAAGTGGGAGAATCTCCACGGTCTACAGCCAATTGTAAGTCATCCACTCGTACGTCCTGAGCTCTCCCTGACTTGCTTGATAGATCACACCCGAGGAACTCTGCCAGGTCGAGGAGATCATGCGCAAGGATCCAAAGGTCATTGAGCAGTGTGAGATCTCGGGCATTCCCAAGGAAGACATGCACAAGGTCTACTGCGATCCCTGGACCATTGGCTACGATGAGCGCTTCGGTAGCAACATCCGTCTCCAACAGGCTTTGATGTACTACCGTCCTGATCCCGATAGCTTCCAGTACCAGTATCCTCTTGACTTCTGTCCCATCTACGATGGCGCCAAGAAGGCCATTGTTCACATTGACGTCCCCAGCGTTCGTCGTCCTCTTAGCAAGCAAAAGCCCATTGACTACACCCCTCGATACATCAACGAGAACGGTGGCTATCGCAAGGACATCAAGCCCATCAATATCACACAGCCTGAGGGCGTCTCCTTTACCATGAACGGCCGTGTCTTGTCATGGCAGAACTTCAAGTTCCACATTGGCTTCAACTACAAGGAGGGCATTGTCCTCAACCACATCACCTTCACAGACAAGGGCATCGAGCGACCCATCTTTTACCGTCTCTCCCTCTCTGAAATGGTTGTTCCCTACGGCGCCCCCGAGCATCCTCACCAGCGCAAGCACGCCTTTGACCTCGGCGAGTATGGCGCCGGATATATGGCTAATTCGCTTGCTCTCGGCTGCGACTGCAAGGGTGTCATTCACTACCTCGATGCCGAGTTTGCCCAGCGCGACGGCTCTGTCCGCACCATCAAGAACGCAGTGTGCATTCACGAAGAGGATAATGGTATCCTCTTCAAGCACACTGACTTCCGTGATGACTCTGTCACCGTCACCCGCGCCCGCAAGCTCATCGTCCAGCAGATCTTTACCGCTGCAAACTACGAGTATGCCTGCCAATGGGTCTTCCATCAGGATGGAACTATCCAGCCTGAGATAAAGCTCACTGGAATCCTTAACACGTATGCTCTCAACGAGGGTGAGGAGGCTGGACCTTGGGGCACAGAGGTGTATCCTCAGGTCAACGCGCACAACCACCAGCATCTCTTCTGTCTGCGTGTGAACCCCATGATCGACGGCGTGAATAACACTGTCAACATGGTCGACACGGTCGCCAGTGAAGCCCCTGTCGGCAGTCGGGAGAATAGATATGGCAATGCCTTTTACGCAAAGAAGACTAAGTTGCGCACCAGCGGCGAGGCAAAGACTGACTACAACGGCGCTACGAGTCGGACTTGGGAGATGGTCAATGAGAATAAGATTCATCCGTACTCCAAGAAGCCGTCGTCCTATAAGCTCGTCAGCAGAGAGGTTCCAGGTCTGCTACCGAAGGAGGGTTCTCTGGTTTGGAAGCGCGCTGGCTTTGCTCGTCACGCCGTGCACGTAACTCCTTGTAAGTCTGCCCCCATTACTATATCATTCACAACTAAAACGCCTCAGACCGCGACGATGAACTCTGGGCCGCTGGTCGTCACGTCCCCCAGACCTCAGGCGAGCCCTCACAAGGTCTTCCAGAATGGATCGCCGACGGCAAGTCGAGCACCGAGAACACAGACATCGTTCTCTGGCATACATTCGGCGTGACGCACATCCCCGCCCCCGAGGACTTCCCTATCATGCCCGTCGAGCCCATGACGCTGCTTCTGCGACCGCGCAACTTCTTCACCAACAATCCTTGCATGGACGTGCCGCCGAGCTACTCTATTACGCCGACGCAGGTTGCTGAGAAGAAGGGGGCGTTGGATCAGCATGACGAGGCTAGTCAGTTGGCGTTTGGTGGGAGGAGTTGTTGTTCTGGTGGGGATGCTTCGGCGAGGTTGTAGACGAGGGGAATGTGACGGGGGATTGGGTTATATATCATAGCGTTGATGGCGTAATGTAATAAAAATACTTTGCGTAACATACATAGTTCGTCCTAAGATATTCTATACTTGATATGTGGCTAAATGTTAACCATTACACACTGCTGGTTTATTTGTCTTGTTTATCTGATTCCACTGGATAAGATATCCATAATTTAAACTTCGGAATGATACATCTAATATACAGACTCTTATGTTTTCCCCTTCATCTGCCCTCACCGTCTAGAGAAACATGAGTGCACCACAAATGCCCGCCGCAAGACCTGCGAAGACGACGTTGGAAACAAACCTAGGTCCACTTGTGTTACCGACAATGGCAGGACCATCCGATGCTGGAGTAGAAACAGGGTGGATGGTGCTATTGGTCTTGGTGTGGGATGGCATAGCAGAGACGGGCGTAACGACGTGCTCAGAGATGGTCTTTGTCTCAGAGGAAGTCTCAGAGAAAGCCTCAGAAGATGCTTCGGTTTTCGTCGCTGCAGCCTCCGTGCTCTCATGCTGAGATGTAGTTACAGACGCAGTCGTAGCTTCGGTCGTCTCAGGGCTAGGCGTCGTTTCGGGAACGTGGCTCTGTTCTCCACGGAGTTTTTCAATGCCAGCAGTTACAGTAAGAGGGTAGAAGTAATAACTCGAAGGGCTCGTCATTCCCTCGGTTGTCACTTCAGTCGTCTTTGGGCCCTTGTAAGCGCCGATGGCGGTCTCGGTGCAAGTCGCCGTCTGCAACTGCTGATTGATATCGCAGTGGTAATCGTGAGACCTGAATAATGTCTGTTAGTAATGGACCAAAGCTTTAACAGAGGGATACTAACCTCGTGTAGAAGATGTCGTTGTACAAGTGAGCACTCGGGTCTACCCAATTGAGAGACAAGGTCGAGGGGCCTCCAACCATGGTCTGAGGGTTGGAGCCACACATACGCCAGCCCAGAGTAATACCATCACACTCCACAGCGACAGTTGTTTCGTGTCCGTTGACACTGACGACGGATGCGGAGAGATTGAGGCCATCCCAATCTGGCATCAAGAAGCTGACGACTGTTGTCGACTGGGCGGCAGTGAGGGCGAGCCCGCCTGCGAGGAGAATGAGTGAGCGAGCCATTATTGGAGTACCTGGTGAGGTGGGAGGGAAAGAAAGAAAGAAAGAAAGAAATAAAGAAAGAGAGATCACCTTCAAGAAGAGTACAGCTTTGGTATAAACAGCCCATCGCTGTTAGAGGAGATTAGGGTCGATTGCTTATTTTCAGTCCAATCGTATGACTCTGTTGCTCGGCCGCTGTCAGGAACAAGCTTAACCTGAGACGAGACCTGCAAGATGATCCTTCAAAATGCCATCTCTGGTGCCTTATTGGGTTAAGTTTATCGACTGTGCCGCACAAAACTGGGTGGTCACTGTAGTAAGAAATTAGTTTCCGGCGTGTGAGGCAAGCTAAGCAAGATAACGCCAGATCATTAATTTCCTTATTCACCAGTGCTTTATCGGAGGATAAGCATAATGCATATAAGCTTAAACTGGAGTTACTGAAACTTTAGTTTAATATACCATGTATATAATTGTAACCACCTAAAGTTGTACATAGAGTAAGCATAAAGCCTGGTATTTGTTCATTTAAACATGTAGCTTTCCAAAGTTTCCATATTTATAGAGGCACTCCATCCTCCGGCATTAGCAACTTAAGATGTGATACACATCTAGCGTGATAGGTTGTTCCTAGCTGCTATCCACTCGAACTAAAAGCAACTTGTTGATGTACGGATTGAATATAGCTACTAGCGTGCAATTCATTGTCGCAGAAGACAGACGTTATTTAAAAAGCTGACCTTCACAAAGCTGGCGTCACAACAGCTATCTTAGCTGAAAATACACTGATGTTTTACCCTTCCTATATCTGACAATAAAATTACAGCTTGCTCTGCTTAATCAAGTGAGCATTAACCGGTGAAATAGCCTTTCCAGTCTTGCTAAAGGAAATGATGTTGTCCATCCCTAGCTTTTCAAACCCGACGTGTGAATCAAGAGACGCCCCGGCGTTGTGGGATAGAACTTCGACATTCCTCATTTGGAGCAGCTCAGGGCTGATATAGGGTTCATTCTCGAAAACGTCGAGTCCCGCTCCCGACAGATGTCCGCTCTTTAAGGCTTCAACAAGATCGGCCTCGTTGATGAGCTTTCCTCTGGCAATGTTGATGAGCTTGGCTCCCTTCTTCATCTTGGCCAAGCCCGCCTTGTTCAACAAGGTTTCTCCCACGAAAGGCGTCGCAACAAGCACGCAGTCGGCTTCAGCAAGTAGTGTATCGACAGACTTGTGGAAGACAGCCCCCAGCGGCTGCTCAATCTCCTTAGGCATCTGAACCACGTCGTTGTAGAGAATCTTCATATCAAAAGCCTTGTACGCTTTCTCAGCGATACGGCGACCGATGCGACCAAAGCCGATGATGCCGAGGCTGAAGCCATTGGGATTTCTGGATACGGGAGCCAAGTTGCGTTGAGCGTTGAGGAATTGCTCCTTGTCGCCTGAACGGGCTGCCATATTGGACCAGCTGAGTTGGCGAAAGACGGAGATGATGAGCCAGATGGCGACATCGGCTACTGACTCTGTGCAAGCTGCGGCTGCGTTGCAGTATGTGACGCCTGAATATGTTAGTGGTTGCGACGATAGTTGACATTTTTGAACATACCTCTTCTGGCTAGGGCCGCTGTATCAACCCAGTCAAACCCAGCACCAGCGCTGGCAAAGACCTTACAGGACGGTGGTAGTAATGAGGCGAGTTCCTCATCCCAGTTTCCCATCTCACCTCCCGTGTTCCAGAAAGGCCGATAAATAGCGAAAAAGTCGCCAAATGCGTTTGTTTTTAGGGCTTGGATGAACTCTACCCGGGGCATGCTATGAGATCTCTTGATCTCGAACTGAGACTTGAACTCGTCGTAGAGGTCATGGTTCCACTTGATGTCGTCGCCGAGCTGGAGGACAATGGGTTTGGACATTTTGAATAGATGATTAGATGTGGTGATTTGGGGCAGTTGGACTGAGACGAGACGACGGCCTGGTAGTTAAATAGGTTGGAAAAAGAACGTCTTCAGTTGAGTCCAATGGGAGACAAATATACGGCCACTCGGCCGATGGAGGTCTCAGTGATACGACACACCGTCCGAAAAGGGTAATTTTGTCCGTTTCCGTGGACGCTGCCGATCGACGATTGGTCAAGAGGGCTGCCCCAGATTGTGTGGGGGCAGCAAGATCGGGCTTCTTCCCGGACTGACCCGGAAAGCTCATCCTTGAGATTCATGTGAAGAGCATACATAGTATGGACAGTGAGTGTGGCTGCGAACAAAAGAGGAAACATTTCGGAGGTGAGTAATCCAAAGACTCGGATGTTGCTAGCCAGCTCAGCATACGTTGATCTGTCTATACTCTAACCAATACAGTAACTCGATTCTATATACCCCCAAACCACAGCTATTTGCCTTGGAATATTCTATAGACTTTCCACAGTTTGCAAACACTTAACTAGTCTTTCTTCTGAATCCGTGGAAAGCACAACCACACACCCGCCACCACAACAATCAACGCCAGAATGATAGGCTGCAGCACGCCAACGCCCTTGCTATTAGCAATCGCTCCAATAGCAAACGGAAACACTGTACCACCCGTGCCACCAATAGCCATCGCAAAACCAATAGCAGAAACGTGAATTTTGGCTGGCAGAAGTTTGGCCGTGACCATGACAGCCCCAGGAAACATAGGACCCAGAAAGAATCCGAGAAAGGCGACTGCGACAGCTGAAACGACGAATCGTGGTACAAGCCAGAAGAGCAGTTGAAGTGCGATGCAGATCACTAGATATATCGTGAGGCATAGCCGCTCACCAAACCGCTCTGTCACGAATCCAAGACATGCGCGCCCGAGAGCCATGCCAGCCCAGAAGCCAGATCCTGAAGCACCGGATGCGTATGCCGAGGCTTTGCGTACGCGCAGCATGAAAGTGACGACCCAGCCACCAAGACCAACTGTGAATGTGTGAGTTGCGAGTTTCTGCCAGAATACGTAGAGGTGTCACAAACCTTCAACTCCCATGTAAGCAAAGAAGAACAGCGAGCAAAGCCACGTTACTTTGGACTTGAGCGCTTCTCTAGTTCCGGCACCCGCATTGTCCGAGTCATTGGCATGTTCGATGCGATAGGCGGCGCCGGTCATGTGCCAGAAAGCGACGGTAAGACCGATCAATTCAACAACCGCAATTCCTATCTATGCTGTGTTAGCTTAATCCAAGTCGGGGAGATGCATGCCCACCATGATGTAGTAGAAAGTATACCAAGGCAGCTCAGCCGTGACGACTATTGAAGTAGCTATCAATGGCGCAAAGAGAGCACCTAATGAGTAACAAGCATGCAGAAAGCCCTGCACCGTATTGGCCTTGTCCATGACACCGATCCAAGCGCAGAAGCAGGCGTCGGTCAGGCCATTGCCAAAGCCGCTAAACATGTTGCAGACGACAAGCACGGGGTACGGCGGGTGAAGCGCCAAAGCGACAAAGGTGATGAGATGGCAGATGGGAGCCATGATAGCCACGCCGCGCTGGCCGAGCTTCATGTGGATGCGAGCATTGGTGAAGGCGGCGATGGAGTAGCCTGCAAAGGGAGTGAGGAAGATGAGGGAGACGACGGTGTAGCTGAGGTCATAGTATGATTCCAACTGAGGAGGGTTAGAGGTGGGAGGCTATTGGGGGGAGTAGACATACGTATGGGATTAGAGCCTGTCATGATTAGCTATGGTCATGAATGAATTGGAGGTTGGACATACACCGACTGCTGCATCATTCATACCAGCAATAATAAAGGACAGAAATGCAAAGCAAAGTTTGGGTATATTTCCTCTTGGATAGTTCCATCTCTGCGATTGCGTCTGCGCGTGCGGAGGAGGGATGTCGTCTGGCGATGGTCTGGTTGGTTGCTCTTCTAGGGCATCTTTTCCGTTATCAAGCTGATGAGCTTGGAAGGTTGAGAGCTCAATGGGCTCATGCTGAGTCTGTGTCGTCGTTGTCGACATTTTGACCAGACGCCCAAACTAAAGTATGTAGGTGTCAAGTTGATGACACTCAACTTTTATCGAGATATTTTAGCCTCGAGGGTTGTGGCTTGACGGCTAAATGCCACTCACTCACTCTTTGGTGGCGATTCTTGACTCAACGTGGACAGCCACTGGATGCGGGGTTGACTCGTGATGGGGTATAATTCGGTGAGATTCTCGCCTACGCTAGACCCAACAGGGGAAGAATATCAACCTAACAATTAAACTTGATACTCTTTTGGGTATATTATCCAACTTATTACTAGTGATGCTGTATATTCTTATTCCACTCCATTCCATAATGGCTCAGGTCGATACATGCGTAAATGCGCAGTCCCATCAGTAATATAAACTCGCTAGTCTCTGCCCAGAGGCTCCATACTCGCCGTCTCTTCATGTTCATTTTCAACCTTGGAATCATCACTCGCTGTGTCCCATTCAGAGTCTTCCACATCTTCCACCGTAGTTTGATACTGGTGATCTTTTCCTGTGTCTACCGGCTTAATCAAACCAACCCCTTTATCTGTCCCTATGGAAGTAGACAGGGTAGGAGAAGAATTACAACTGTTGCGCAAAGATCCAGAGGTGCTTGACCCCGCTGGTACAACGTACTGATGTTGTTTTCCGTTTTGGGGTAGTATTTCTGCTGGTTGATCGAACACATGAGGCCTTGGGCGTGGCGCCCAATCCGGCGGTGGAGGGATATCGTTATATCCGTCGTACGGAGATCGCATTCTTGGGGGTGATGCTCGTAGCCCCTGTGGTCTGGGGCGCGGTGCTTGATGAGGGTAAGCCACAGGAGGCATCACCGTAGGCGGCATCTTGTCCATAGGCCACATTGTCATGGTAATAAAAGACCCCGGCGCTATGAGAGACTCCCAACAGCTTGGCAGGATGATTTCGCCGTTGTCCGTTATCAGGTCGTAATGGCCTTCCATTACATGTGGTCCGAGTACGTCGACCTGCATGAAAGCTTGCTTGATGAGTTCTTCCATGCCCTGAGATATCATCAATCGACTGATTTGGCCTTGGTGTAGTGAGAGATAACTTACCCTCCATTTATTGCACAATTTCCAAGGAAATGTAAACTTTCTACCTACTGCATCCTTGAATGCAATTGGCAGTTGCTCTTCGTTCGGGGCTGTAGCTGAGGCTGGGGCGTTCTGAGCGACTTGCGTTGAGGACGCTGCTCTTTCCGCAGAGGTACGATCAGGCGGATCAAGGACTCTTCCTGTGCTTGAAGGAGCCGCATTCTGGTGATTACTGCGAGGGACCAGTTGCTGACTTGGCTGGTGCTCTCCTGTTGATGATTCCAAGTCAGGACCGCGATCAGGGATGTGATATTGCGCGACGTTGGAGGTCATAGGCGCACAGCTAAAGCAATGAGTAATTACGATCATTAGATGATGGGGCACGTACTATGAAGCGGCAGAGAGAAGCATATGGATTGATGCCAGCCTAGCATGAAGACTATCTCGCAGTCCGCGAAGTTCATGAGATTTGTATAACGTCCATCCCACCTTGTACCACGAGTTTTGGATGCTAGTACATCTTGGATCCTCAAGTTGCTTTTGATACTTTCTCGTTCTTTCAAGGAATTTTGAAATCGTTTCCATAGATGAGAGGACAATGTGAGACAGTGCATTGATTGTAGCGGGTGGTAGTTGTTCGTGGCTTCTGATCTGACTGATTTGGAGAAAGGCCTGTTGAATGTTTGACAACTCGGTCATGGCCTCGAGATACTCTGTCGATGCGCCCTTGGTATCTGCCATGGCTCGCAAGAGCCTGTAGGTGAGATTGGAGCCAGCGATGACATCTCCGACAGAGTATCCGAACGACATTGTGGTAGATGATGATGAAGAGGAGAAGGGTAACTGCAAACAAGGTTGAGGATTGAAGCAGCTGAAAAGCCCAATTGTGGCGCAGCATATCCAGGATGGAAAGAAATCAGCAAGGCAGTATTTGAGAATCAGGCGCCCAATAAGCATCACACACGCAACTGACAAGAAGCAGGCTGTGCCGACGGTAACATGCTGCATATTCCCGTTAGCGGGTATGTACTTGACTTTATAGTGACTGAATTGTGACACCCAGAATAAACTCGAAGCGAATACCGATTGAACTTGACTTGAATAAATATAGTCATCCGAATGAAATACGACTTTCTTACTTGGACAGACAAAACATAGGCGGGTGTATTGTATTGCACGATGGGCTACGCAATTTGTGCGACGATTGCCATTTATGCAAACGAAATTTATGGTGAATGCAGCCACCCGTTTACGCATCTCGCGAGGCTTGCTTGATCTCTGTTTGCCTGATGGCATAAAATCTGAAGCGCTCCCGCCTTTCAGTTCTCTTCTTTTACAACCTTTCTCTCTCTCTAACTCTTTGTGCTCGACAAAGGCAGACCAATCTCGATATCACCATCGCATCGTAACTAGAGCGACGTCACCCTATTTCAGCCTCCCTCTATCCATATCGTGAGCCTTGATATAACATCACCTCTTCAACATCCGCGCAACCATGGCCGCCAAACCTCACAACCCCTTTGCGGCGCCGAGCGTCAGCGTCCTCAAGAACAAGCAGGACAGCGTCTTGTTTGAAAAGGTTATCTGGGCCACCGACAAAGTCTCTGGGTTCAAGAGTGAGGGCAAGCGAGTCTTGATCTACGTCAAGGAAAACAAAACAGCCAGGCAAGTTGACGCCTTACATTCAAAGTCACCATCACTGACGCCTCTACAGTGCCCTGAACGAAATGATGCTTGCCAGAGGACTCCGATCCATAGATATCAGTAACATGAAATCTAACGCCGAGCGAAGCGAAGCCATCTGGCGATTCAACGACGCCAAGCAAGCCACCGATGCCCTCATCACCACCTTCGCAGTCGGCAAAGCAAGCGCAAACTTCTACGGCGCGTGCCACCGCGGTCTCATTCTCGAATATCCTGCCCAAGTCAACGAAATGGCCGAAGCAACGGGCTCCCTCCAGAGCATCGGCCAGAAGGAGCAGGTTCAGTGGTGCACCTCGTACATGCACAACACCCTCGACATGCTCCACGACCTGGTCCTGGCTCGAAACGGTGCTCTTCACCTTTCTCTGGATTGGAAGCGCTATCCTAGTATCACGGGCGAGCTTCGCATGATCTGTGCTTTCCATGAGATGGCTCTCATCGTGGGACATTCTTCGAGTCGATATCCGCGAAGTCGCGTCCACTGGAGCAACATGGAGACAGACGAGATTAAACGAGAAGGTGAGTTTTAACTTTCATGTATCCTTACTGCAGGCTTACGCATGAATAGGTCTTTTCTATTCTGCCGTTGCCAAGTTCCTTCTGGAAAACAATTCATGCGCCGGCAAGTTTACCAGCGACACCATGGCAGCCATCGCCAAGAGCTAGAAGCCCGAGAAGGGGCTGACCATGGAACATGTCGACGGGAAGATGCCTCCTCATGAGGACGGAGTTGTGCTCTACAACTTTATCCCGGGAGGACACAATGATTCGATGCTGTGATTGCAGCATTAGGAGGATGACTTGTGCAGATGGAATGCAGAGCCTGGTTGGATGAGAGAGAGATTTAGTACAAAGAGATATCTCACCGAACAGAAACGACGGATAAGCGGTTGGTAGCACAGACTCAATCTATGCACATTACTCAAGACTGGCAGCTTTTTCATATCACGCAGTTATCTGAGATGGACTGCACTATACTTTTAATGACCTCGAGGTTTCTAAATTTGGCAATTATACACTAACATTGTTCGACTCCAGGTCTCCTATACCCAGACCGGATAACCAGTCATTGATGTTCCCATAGTCAAGGCTAGTAACGTCCATAATACTTCCCGTCAGGCTCAATAGCAATATGCCTGTGGTATAATATTGATGCACGACTACCTACCCCAAAGATGCCTTGGCTCTGCCGCCAGGTCTTGGCAGCAGCACAGCCATTATGCAGTTAAGTGGCACGATAACGCCCATCTCACCTGACTGACACCTGTGTAGACAAAGGCAAGACACGTTTTGGTACATTTAACGGCGCCACACGCTCACTTTTAGTCAATAATTGTATCTTTTCCAGCCACTTCTACTTGCAGACTATCAACAAGATGGACACTATATCATCAACAGATTCTCCATTAATCATGACTATGTCTACTCCTATACTAACCAGCTTCTCCACTACAAGTTCAGCACAGGGTATTCCACGATTTACTCCGCCACCAGCATGCCTTGGTACCAACAACATCTGGTACAAGACGAGAGACTGTCATCCCAAGACTACCTCAGGAGAATACCAACCGGCTCGGACCTGCAATCATCTCGAGTTTCGGTATACTAATCTCCCTCGCAATGAAGGACTATATGCTGGAGAATGCGTGCCGCCTCGTGGTCATTCTGCTACGGAATGTCCTCTACACTCCACCGCAGCAAGAACAAGTGACCGCTCACATTGGATAACCGCTACAACTCGTGATGTATTCTGTTGCCTAACGTGAGTATCCTGAGTACCTAAATAATTTGTTTTCACCAGTTGATTTAAGCAGGGTCTATGACTTTGGATTCAGACAACCCATACTCCAAGATGAGAGCGGTAGTTCTGCCACTCCTAGCTACGCATTTTGCGTTGCCTCAATTGAGACTCCAATAACTCTAACAGCCTTTGACGTGTCTATCAGTTCGCCATCAACACAAGTCAGAAACTCAACAATTGTCGAAGTGAAACCGGGAACTGAATTTCTTCTTGCGCCTGTCGTTACTCTGTCATTGATCATTTCTGACGGATCAACCGCAGCTTGGCGACCAAGTTATACACGTCGCCCAGACGATTCAACATCAGAAGACGAACAAGACGGAGGACCAAATCTTCTTTCGTTGATTATAGGTGTCAGTTTGGGGGTGGTGGTTATTGTCGGTATCATCGGGTGGTACATACGAAAAAGACGAATGGAAAAGAGGAAAGCATGTCCTGTTGATGACAGCACTGAGACAACAAGCCAACAGAACCCAGATAACGCTCAGTCGGAAAGGAATCATTCTACAAGTCAGCCGCCCCCATATGATCTCAACCGGGCACAGGAAAACTTCCTGCGTCGAATGCGCGAACAATACGAGTAGAAAAGGAATAATCTTCCCAATCAACAGCGCTCAAACGGAGAGAACGCAAATATCGAATGGCTAAGAAACGGCTATATCACTCGGAAAAATCCAGACAATGAGCGGGAAAGGCGTGGCTCAGTCAGCACGGCGACTACTCTTGTAGACGATGATACTACTGCTCGACACCGAAGTTAGGAAATCACATATATATCAAGAGAGGTATTCAAATTGAGCCTATTCAAAATGTTTATACATCGCTTTTAATCTAGTATATGTGCTATATGCACAAGTCTATATGCCAGGCGTATTATACCAAGTATCCATCCCATATCTAATCCAGGGATCGTCAATCAAAACATTAAAAGTCATTACTGCGCCAGTCACGCCTGATGGTAGCCAATCATCTTGTCTATACTCCATGATACACCTTGACGACACCGGCTGCTGACCTCTCTGAGTTGGTCTCTACATCTTCAGTCCGTATGCTGTCCTTGCTGTTGATCAACTCGTCGGGGATACATCCCACAGGTCCGCGTCTATCCTCAGGACCGGCATCTTCGCTGGTAATCTGGATCTCGCGCTTCGCGTAGATCTTGAGTGGCATCGCGTAGGATGAGTTGATCTCCTCCTCGCTGTCGATTTGGTGAAGGGTGTGCTCGGCACGGACCTGAGATCGGACGCCGGAGCGGTGGTTGGTGAAGTTGGAGCGGTAGGCTTTGGATGGGTTCGTCGTCGTCTTGCCGTATGTCGAGCCGCTGAAGGATCCGAGCTTGAAGATGCGGCGCAGAAGAGTCCAGATGTAGGGCAGGTTGGCGGTGATGATGGCAGTGGAGGATTCTCGGATGTACCAAAAGGTCCAGTTGGAGCCAAAGGGCTCGTTGAAACTGTAGAACTTGTTGAGGATAGCGGATAGGATCTGGGGGTTAAGTCAGTGGATGTGTTGAGTCAGTGCTGCTGAGTGACATACTGTGAAAGCACCCAATGCAAACACGCCGATGAGAACGGCTTTTCGCTTCATGGGCAGCTGGGATTTGAGGAATATGGGCATGGGGATCAAAATGATCATGACGTCGGAGGAGATATTGAGGACAGCATTGGTGATGAGATGGTTGGTAGCGGCGGAACATTGGGCTGGAAAAGGTTAGCATAGTCAAGATGGTGAATTTAGTATAGGACATACTATTCTCTGGGGGAATAGCCCAGTACTGGCTGAATGGTCGGCACCAGACGCCCAGGTAGAGAATCTCCATCAGAATAAATCCGACGGTAACGTAACCAGCAACAAACTTGACAGCAAGGTTCTGGCTCAAACTCATACTGCAGAAAGGTTAGCATGTCAATCTCCAAACACTATATTACATGGAGAACTAACGTGAGTCGGTTGTACATCAGTAGCAGACAGTACTTCATCAGCCAGATGGTAATAATCTGCATCTGCTCAACTACCAAAACCCATTTTGAGCCATATATACGCTCTTCGATGTTGGCCTGGTCGAGCTCGCTGTGGTCGTTGGGGTCGATGAGGTTACTACTTGTTTTTGAAATGATGCTCATGCCGATCATGAGGATGGTGTCGGTGCACTAGATCTGGTGAGCAATCGTGCATAAGAATGGGAAGGGTTGGACAAACCATGGCTAGTATCATAAGAAAATCCTCAACCTGGAGCTTCTTAACCGAACCCAGTAGCATGCGTCGTGATATCCTCAACAAGCGTCAACACAGCCCAATGCGAATGTCACCGCGCTTCACTTACATTCTCATAATGACAATCACCCACGACAGACCATACCAGGTCCATATCTCGGCCTCGAGCATCGTCATGGCTGCTATGTTCTGCGGCACGCAGTAAGGATCGTGTAATTGGCAATTTCAGTAAGGCCAGCGTCCTGTCTCGTCTCGGGTACGATCAGCAGCGCCCTTTTTTAGGGATCGACGGTTCGAGCGCGCGTGGTGATGTGTCAAAAAGGTCGAGCCGTGCCGTGCCGTGCCGTGCCGTGCCTTGCCTTGCCTTGCCTTGCCTTGCCTTGCCTT
>JABFFF010000638.1:0-16887 GCA_013623665.1 Fusarium sublunatum | reverse complement strand
CTATAAAAGGTTTATAAAATTATATTTAAAATTGTAAATATTTTGTATATATTTTAATGAAGTCTTTTTTCTACATTTAATCTACTCTAATATCTCTATTGTAGGTGGTCTAAGGAGCCGCAATATCTATCATAACATCCTCTACCCTCTACAACCTTGCTCGCGAATCCTCTCCGTCCTTAATCTCAGCTCTAGCCTTTGTATTCAACCTCTTCCACATAGTCTTCCTCAACTCGGTTCCCTCGAGGAAATTTCTAAACCACTCCCTCTTGAACTTGGGTAGCTTGCGTCCGACACCTGGCTCACCCTCACCCGCAAGCTCACGCACCGTCTCAAAGTAATCCTCAAAGTCGGGAAACACGACATAGAATTTCGATCCGTCGCCGTGCGTCTGTATCCGCTCGTCCTCCCACCGCTGCATCTCCTCCGCAGACGGTAGAGTTCCCCGTCCAGCGAGAAGACGCGCCGCATAAACGGCCTGCCACTCAAAGATCTTGAACGTGAGACCTGCACCGACAGCGCCGACAAATAGCAGCGTGGAGTCCTCTCGCCATACGACGTGTTGGTACAGACCAGGGACTCGGTTGTTGCGCACAGGGAGGGAGGGCAGGAAGGGAAGAGTCCAGCTGTAGCCGGTGCCGAAGATGATGTGGTCGACGTCTGGGATGCTGGTGCCGTCGATGAGATGTACTGTTCGGCCAGTGACCTTGGAAATAGACGGGTGCTGCTCTATCCTGGGGTGGTTGAATGCTTCGTCGCCAAAGAAGACGTTCACAGTGTGGCCGATGGTGATGCAGTGAATAGGGGTTTTGGCTGTGTCGACGAGATCGACTGCGATGTCTGCTGCTGAGACGGAGGCACCCACGATGGCAACTCGCTGTAAGCGATATTAGTAACGGCCCCCCGATTTGGAATGAGAAGACCTACCTTGTCTTGGAAAGCATCCCTGCCACGGAAGTGCTTGCTGTGTATAACACTCCCAGGACGAGTCTTCTCAAACTGCTCCAGACCCTCAATGGCAGGGATATACGGCACCCAATAATGACCACTAGCAACGACAACAGCATCAAAAGTTTCTGTCCACCAATAATCCTGTTTCTTTCCCTCCTTCCGCAGAACAACCTTCCATTCATCGCCGACCTTTTCGACATGCTCCACAGTAGTGTTGTACGAGACAAGATCCTCGTAGTGGTTGCGTTCAAGAATACCAGCAACGTAATCACGCATCACCGTCCAATGCCTAAACGGCGTCTCAGGACCATGCATCCCGATAGACCTCTCACTGCGAATCACAGGGATAGGCTCCTGGGTATACTCCATAGTCGACGTATCAACATTGGTCTCCAGATACGGATAAAGCGACGACTCCTCATGGCGCGGCTGTGTATACTTTGGCAGCAGCGCTGGCAGCTTCTCGGGGATGGGCAGTGGCTCATCTGCTGTGCGATCTGCGAGCTGTTTCAAATCAGAGATTGTTGAAGGGGGCGAAGTGTCGCCAATCCTGGACGCTGTTAGAGGTTTGATTCTGACCAAGTTGTTAGACTCTAGACGACTTACCAGCATCCTCCAGGACCTTCACGACGCTCGAAAACTCGAATCAGGTCAAATGTCTTTTCCTGAGCGAGGGCATCTACAGCAATGGCACCCGCTGGTCCGGCGCCGATGACAGCCACGCGCTTTACCGGAGGGACCGGCATTGTGAGGCTCAGTAGGACTTTATCAAAAGAATAATGGATGAACAAGAGTAAGAAAATTTACTTCACAAAGGACACTGTAAAGTCCGGAAAGGCGGATATATAATAAAAAGGAAAAGTCCAAGGCATTAGTCGTCTTTATCCCGAGGCTTTTAGCTTTTAGCGGCCGTTATTCTCCACTCGCAGCACGTTGCCTGACCCTGAATTGTGCCTCAACTATGCTTTATCACGCCATCGCTGAGGTCCGACTATATCGACCCTTTTCTATGACGGTCAGCTCACAATGCTTTGTTCTAGAGTCAAGGTGAGCAAAGCCAAGTTAGAGGATTTCCGTGGGCAAACATTGGATGATTGTGAAGAGTAAGCATCGTGCCATTCGCTGATGGCCGATACTATAGCCAGACAAATTCTAACATTAAAGACTCCAGGTCGACATTTCGTGCCGAGGTTGGGGTATTCTACAGATTAGGTATGCTTGTTTATCAAAGGACAGAGGATTTCCAGTTTCTTCAGCAGCGGACAACAAACTTGCGAGCCAAAAGAACAATGGTATTGAACGCAGATATAAAATCGCAATTAGTCGCAGAAAAGGCCATAAACAGCATCGTCCCGCGCGCGTGGCATCTCAACAATGAACAGGTAACTCCCAAGCTCCAAACAGGAACCATCTTGACAGATAACCCCCATATGCACAAATCTCCTCTCAACGCCGGCGCAGAAAAACACACAATGGCCCAAAGGCACAACTTTTCATCCTCAGTCGTGACAGACCAACATCGGATCTAAACCACAGCGCCATACTGACGAATAGAAGCGCGCGATGACTGAAGCGCCGACTGCTCAGGCCGATACGTCTCGGGACCGCATCGCTCAAGCTCCCTCAACCACGCATTCATCCTCGCCTTCTTATCGTCTCCCAGACTGCCGTGCTCGTGCGCCGCCCAGTCATCCTCGCTGAAGCTCCACAGCGTCAAGTGCTCAAAGATGGCCATGACAGCGGATATGACAATCACAGCGATCGGGTTCCCCCAGTCGTCCGACCACGCAGCGTAAAAGATGAGCACAAATGCGTCGAGCGCATCGCTAAAGAGATTCGTCGCCAACGCGCGGGTGACTTCGCGCCGGGCGGCGGGGTCGATGGAGGCGTTGGTCGTGTCGCTCGTGTACAGGAGACCCGAGAGGAGAATGTCGCGGATGCCAATCAGGCTGGCGAGCATGTAGGCGGAGCCATCGGGGGCGATATCAAGGGCCCAGAGACCGAAGCGCGGGTACGCTATGAGGGAGACGCCGCGGAGGAAGCGAGCGAGGGAGAAGGTTGCGATTGCGATGCGCTGGACATAGTGGGAGGCTGATGGTGCTGGCGGAGGAGGGTTTACATAGGGCGATGCAATGGCTGTAGGCGTGGAGATGGGAAGCAGGGGAGATGATGAATCCGGCGGCATTGCCTTGATAATTGGGTCTTGCGAGTGGAAATATTCGCTGGTGTTGGATACAAGCGAGCTTGGAGGAGAAGAGTCTGCGAGCTCGAGATTGTCGCGAGACTGGATCAAGAGAGCGATGACAAGGTGTGAAAAAACAGGGTGGGACAAGAGAAATGGGACGGTTGCAAGCAATATCAACAAGATAAATCACCTCACAGCTACAGCTATACCTACCTAATCTCTACCTAGGACAGAGAGGGAGAAAAAAAAAATCATGGAGCTCACGCGTTTCCCCACAGATAAAGTGGCGTCTTTGAGGGTGTCATGACCGACTGAAACAGCCCCTCCATCCCAGCGCCAATTTTGGAGATCTCGATGTAACCAGCGGGAGCTGGGGAGCCAATGCCAGAGGCTGGGGAACATTCGCTCCGAGTCGGTGAGCGCATTTCTACTTGGCCATGATGAACTATGAAGCCATCTTGGTTGTGGTTATGGGAGGGTTGCGACAATCATGGCAATCATTCTGCAATAGGGGTCCTTTCAGTGGCGATGAATGTTTTTTTGGGGGCTGAATCATCTGTATTTCACTCTGATATCAGTTAATTTCTCTGTCTGAGACTCTGAGTGTCAGCTAATTCTCTGTCGACTCTCATCACCTCACCTCACCTCACCTATTTGCATACGCATGCAGTAACACTACATTATCGTGATTATGAACTGGTGGAGATAACAACCATCCCACCCACTTCTTGCTCTGCCCGTCTCAAGGCCAGTTTCGTTCACGTTGGACCGGCATCGTCTCCAAAGGGTCGCACCTCAGCCTCTTGACTGCAACCCTGAGCACACCCTCACACGCGTAAAGCGGTTGCCATCATGCACCGCAACCCTTTTGCCTCAGCGGGGAAAGCTACCTTAATGTTGACAGGACAAGATGTTGCGATTATTGCGACAGCTTCACTGCCACCATCAATGGCGTGAGTTCTTTTCCATCAACAATACTGCAGTCAAGTCAAAGTGTTGTAGAATTCATTGTCTTGTCGTACTAAAAGCATCCAACCCAAACCCCCATGTCTAACCACCGCAGCTACCACACAGCTATATCACGACTCCAAAATTTTAGTGTCGTGATTATCTCTTGCGCATGGACGGAAACGGCAGCTAAAGTCGGGAAACGCGGGATATCCCACCCTCTTCACCATCACGAGGACAGATCTCTTATCTGGGTTATCTCAGTTGTGCTTAGCCTTGCCAATTAGCATCAGCTAATGTTGCCAGAAGCGCCTAATCTAGCTGTAAGCTGTAAGCAGCTGCAGGACATGGGCCAGCATTGTCGAGATTTTGGACTGACGAATAAGACTCCTGGGAGCTTTAACTTCTGCTGCTGTAAGCTGGATGTGTAGCTAAAGACGGCAAGACTCGAATGGTCACTTAGAACACTACGCGTTTTGGGTCGGCCGTAATGGGAACTCACAGTGACATGATTGTTCAAGAGAAGAACCTGTCAAATCTAGCACTAACCAATCGCCAAGCCCGGAGCTTCCATCCCTCAACCACTGAGAAGTCCGAGATGGAATCTTACAAGATTGATTCTTCATATATGTCTTTCATCTGGGATTATGAGACTGCATGACCAATCTCTTATATATCGGCCTAGGTAGCCAGCCAACAGATGCAAACATCCACCGAATGTGTCGACCGTGCACTAGCAAGATCACCTACAGCTGCCCAGCATGTATGTAAGCCAAAAGCATCAACACATGACAGATGGTTCAAGCGAGCAATCCCAATATCGAGTTCGCCGATGCTGGTCAAAGCGAAGCGAAGCGAAGCGAGAGCTCAGGCCAGTTGAGATGCGATCATTGCGGAACCCGATCTCATCTCCATAGATCTCGCCAACGCTATCTCCTCGCAAAGCATGACGCCCTTGTCCGTTACCGCGGGCCCGAAGACCCGGGTACCGACTGATTACTTGTAAACCACCTACACAAAAGGCGCTGACAAGCTCTTGGTGATAGCGCCTGGTGCCGTCCCGACTAGCATGCTCTCTACGCCAAGGCTCCGGCCAGACCATGGCCGCCGCTGAGACGTCGACTAGTAGTGAAATTCCAACGGATGCCCAGGCTGGCTTGGTGATATTTAGACTATTACACTCCACTGCACGAAATGCTATCCTTTTTCGTCCAGTGTCGTCAGTAACACGTTGTTGAAAACGATATCTCTTTAATAGCCTAGCTTCTCTCCTCTCGTCCCTTGCCGTCGAACCTGTCACATTCTCATCGCCACTAACACGGCATCTGTTGTCCTCTATTGGTTGGCTTACGTATTCTCGTCCCGGGGTTGCATGTGGATATCGTTGTTGGCGGCGGCGCATGCTTCTTTGTTACGTCTCGTATAAAGAAGTTTTTCCCTCTGAATGAATCTGCGACAGCATTACCCCTAACCATATCCAGGCGCGAACGGTCGAATTATGGGAAGTCAGAATTCTGGAAGCAAACGATCGAGTCCCAGGGCTAGTCCCCACGGCAGTCCACGAATAGGTGATAAGTCAAGTCCGCCAGCGGGGCAAGATGAGCGAGGTATGATTATATCGAAAAATGGCATGTTTTTATGAGCATGAACGAATTGGAGGCGTTAATAAATCCCTGGAGAATTCTGAGGCAGGAGATGCGAAAGAGAAAATAGATACAACATGCGCAAAGCAGTCAGCCCGACAATTGACTAACAAGATAGCAAGACAACAACCCTCCAAGCCAAGACAACGATGAAAACCAAGGCCTCCTCCACGGCAACGCCGTAATCGAAGCCGGCGGCAGCGACGAAGATGGCGAGTTCTCAGCAAGCGACTTTGACGCAGAATCCATCAGCAACCGCTCATCCTCCACCTCGATCAGCTCCAGCATCCTCGACCACAGCTTCCACAACGGACGGCGCTATCATCGCTATCGCCACGGCCGCTATCCAATACCCAACGACGAGGACGAGCAGAACCGCGAGGACATGCTGCATACCATGATGCTCGAGGCCACTGACGGGAGGTTGTTCTATGCGCCTATTGGTGAGAATCCGCAGAAGATTGCTGATCTGGGCACCGGGACGGGCATATGGGCTATTGAGAGTGTGTGCACTGAAAGAATAGGGATGTTTAGGCTGATGCGTTGTAGTGGGAGATAGATATCCGAGTGCAGAGGTGTTGGGACTCGATCTAAGTCCAATACAACCATGCTGGGTACC
This sequence comes from Fusarium sublunatum, assembly GCA_013623665.1. Taxonomy (NCBI): domain Eukaryota; kingdom Fungi; phylum Ascomycota; class Sordariomycetes; order Hypocreales; family Nectriaceae; genus Fusarium; species Fusarium sublunatum. The sequence continues at coordinate 10,541 of JABFFF010000638.1, read as the reverse complement.
TCCAAACGTCAAGTAAGTCCCTAACAACACACATATGTACATACCTAACTTGTACAGATTTCTAATCGACGACATCGAAGACGAGTGGCTTAACGGCGACGACTTTGACTTTGTCCATTTGCGCAACATGATCCCCATCCTCAAATCACCAGTCAATGTTCTCAAACAGATATATGAGTACGTCCAACCCTCACCCTCAGACCAATCCCCTCCCTCTAAACAAAGCAGTAACTTGAAGCCCGGCGCCTGGGTAGAACTCCAAGATGTCGATGGCCAAGTCCACACCGACGACAATAGTATCCCGGACGACTGGCCGCTCAAGCGCTTCACCGAGATCCTCCTGCAGGCCTTTGCGCTGTACGAAACCAACGCGCACGCCGCTGTCTTTGGCGGACAGTATCTCGTCGAGGCGGGATTTGTGAACATCAAGCACAACTACATCAAGCTTCCATATGGCACATGGCCAAAGGACAAGTACGCCTGACTCGACACGGTATAGGAATCCTTGGCTAATGCTAGATAGGGTGGTGCGTCTTGTGGGTATGTATTATCGCACCGCGTGCGAAGAATTCTTCCCAGCTGTTGGGGCTATGCATTTCCCGATGTTGGGGTGGGAAAAGGCTGAGATAGAGGTGTTTTTTGCAGAGTGTCGAAAGTCGATGCGGGATCCTAATGTGCATGCTTATGGAAAGATGCATTTCTGGAGTGGCCAGAAACCGCTGGACGCATAGCCATGAACATGTTGCACAGAAATCACGTAATGAATCAACATCTAGAGACTTGTAGAGGCGGTTTTATGTTCTAAGCGCGCAAGTTACAAAGATAATCAAATATTGAACAAGATATACCCTTATTAACTACCAACTTTTTAATCACCCAACTCCAAAGTTATTCTACAAGCACTCCACAAAATCCCCTATTAAATTACCAATCCTCACCTCCGACCCTTCTTCACCTTCTTAGTCCTCGGCTCCTCCGTCTCTTCATCCGCAACTCTCCTCTTCTTCCTGCCCTCCTCAAGCAGCTTCTTCATACCCTCCGTGCCCTTGAACTTGGGATTCGACGGGTCGATAGCGTACTCGTGACTCTCAAACACAGCCTTGAAACGGTCGTCTCCAACGTCCATGTCAAAGTCCTCCTGCAGACCACCGCGCGTCTCTTTAGCTTCGGCCTTCTTCTTGGCCTTGCCCTTCTTGCGCTTCGCCTTCTCTGCCCGCACAATCTCGTTCATGTCAAAGTGGTCCAGATGCTCAGCTTGATCCTCGCCTACATCAGCCATGACCTTCTCCAGCTGCTTCTTCTGAGCCTTGCTCTCTGCTTCGGCGGCCTCACGAGCCTCGCGCTTCTTCATGCGCTCGGCCTTGCGGATCGAGGTCTTGGAGGTTGCTGCAGGTTCTTCGGCGGTGAAGAAGGGGTCGTCAAAGCCAAGGTCCTCGGCATCAGCTGCAGGCTCCTCTACAGCCTTCTCCTCCTCAGCGTCAGGGTCCACGCCTGCGCGTCTAGCTCGTGCCGCCTCGCGCTTCTTCTCCTTTCGCTCCTTTTCCTTTCGAATGTACTTCTCAATTGTCGTCTCTTCTTCCGGAGCCTTCTTTGCTGCGGTCTCCGTGAGAGCAGGAGCGAAAGTGATCTCCATGTCTCCCACAGGGCCGTTCTTGGATGACTTAGAAGGTTCCTCTGACAAGCCCAGGGCTGCTCGCATCTTTCTACGAGCCAGTTCCTTCTTGGAAAGCTTAGGTTCATCTTCACCCTTTTCTTCCTCAGCGGCTTCTCCAGCCTCTTCCACGTCGTCATCATCGTCTTCGCTGTCACTTGCCAGGTATGCACGGAGATCATTCTCCTCGATCTCGTTGCGACTGCCACTGAAGGCACGGTTGATAGATTCCTTGCGCGATGCCTCCTCGGGGTGCATGTCCCAAGTGAGCTTGACCTTGGAGCTCTGTAGGGCATTGGTCACAAACTCAACGGGCTTGTACGATTCAGGGACCTTTTCGCACTCGTCTCGGGGCTCGTCATCGAATGTCACATCATCGGGGATGAATCGAAGGTCGAGGAAGTTAGAGGAGGATTGGTATTCTCGTCCATCAACTGACTCGTAGAGCTTCTGAGCAACATCAGGGCTTGAACAGACCATTACAGCGTAGTAGTAGCGTAGACGGTCGAGCTGGTAAGATCGAAGCGCGTCGCTGTCAAAGTCTTGGTCGTCACCCTCCTGGAGCAGATCCTTCTTGATGCGGTCGTCACCATCCTCGCTCTCTTCGTCGCTGTCGTCTGAATCTTCTTCTGAATCGCTGTTCCTGGAGTTCTTGAACAGTTCTTTCGGAGGTCCTTCCACCTCTTCCTGTTGCATGCGCTCCTTGCCAAATTCGCTAGGATACACGGAGATCTTTTCGATCCTGCCGCCGGTGCCGGGGAGGAAGCTGGTGAAGAGAGCCATGAGATCGGTAGACTTGACATGATCCCAGTCAAGGTTGACAATGGCGATTCGATTTGTCACCTCTCCGGCTTCGGCCTCGTTCTGCTCGTCCTGGAAACGCTGCATATCTCCCTCGGTATCGACTTGCACGCCACCCTCCTCCTCGTCAGATTCTTCATCTTCTTCGGATTCGGATTCAGAGTCTTCGTCAGAAGAAGAGAAGCCACCACCTCGAGCAGGGTCGTATTTTTCGTGCGCTTTTCGCAATTCTCGCTGCACAACCTCATCGTCGTCGACCTCGATGTCATCTTCCCCCTCCTCATCGTCTTCTTCTTGATACAGCCTTTGAAGAGCCTTCTTCTTGTTATCTGACTTTATTTTACGGCCATAACGATCGACTTTGGCAGTAGCAGTGAATTCGTCATCCTTGAGCATGCGCGCGAATCGCTTGTCGATTGTGGTCTTGGTTTGCTTCTTTGAGGGCAATCGGAACCGAGGATCGGTCTCGAAGTCGGCGAATCGATCATCGGCGATCCGGCTAGATGAGGAAGCCCCCTTCTTAGTCTTCTTGTCGTTCTTCATTTTGGCGTATAACGAGGTAGAAGGTCTCGTTGTGATGTTTGGTCGCGACCAAAGCTTGGAGGGGCAGAAAACATTGGATGCATGTATTTTTTTGGCGGTGAAGCTTTTCTGCCGCAGCGGCAAGTGGAGTGCCCCCACAGTCGGCCGCCGGCTTCCTCAATCGCCGCGCATTTTCCAAAAAATTTCCAGCGACTTCTGGATTCTAGTTTGCGACGCCTCGAAAGAAACAGTCGAGAGAGCCTCATCTCACGACACTTTTCTTCCCACGACATATCCCGAGTCTGCACCAATGGCTCCCAGTGCTCGACCTGGGCGAGGGCCCAAACCGCAGAAGAACGGTCGGACTGAGCAGCGTCAGCAAAAGCGCAAGAGAGAGCAGGAAGATCTTCAACAGCTCGAGCAACGAGTTAATGAATTGGTATGACAGGACATGTCTTAACAACAGCCTTTGATTCTTTACTGACTTAATCTGTAGGACCCTAAATCAGACGCCATCAAGAACTTCTCCCATCTCCCCCTCTCCGTCCCGACAGCCAAAGGTCTCGAGGCCTCGCATTTCCAAGTTCTTACCGATGTCCAAGCTCATGCCGTTCCCCTCGCCCTCAAGGGCAAAGATGTCCTCGGAGCCGCCAAGACTGGTAGCGGAAAGACGCTCGCATTCCTCATTCCTGTTCTTGAGAAGCTCTACCGCGCCCAATGGACCGAGTACGATGGACTAGGTGCCCTCATCATCTCCCCAACCCGAGAACTTGCCGTCCAGATCTTCGAGGTGCTCCGAAAGGTTGGCAGGAACCATGTATTCTCAGCAGGCTTGGTCATTGGCGGAAAGAGCTTGAAGGAGGAAGCAGAACGATTGGATCGAATGAACATCTTGGTCTGTACGCCTGGTCGAATGCTGCAGCACCTTGATCAAACAGCTGGTTTCGACGCCAACAACTTGCAGATGTTGGTCTTGGACGAGGCTGATCGAATCATGGATATGGGTTTTCAATCAGCAGTTGACGCTCTAGTTGAGCATCTGCCCAAGACGAGACAGACACTCATGTTCAGCGCTACCCAGAGCAAAAAGGTTTCTGATCTTGCTCGTCTCAGTCTCAAAGACCCCGAATACGTCTCCGTTCACGAAGCCGCAGTCAGCGCTACTCCTACAAACCTTCAGCAACACTACATCATCACACCTCTCACAGAAAAGCTCGACACGCTATACGGTTTTATCAAGGCCAATCTGAAGAGTAAGATCATTGTCTTTCTCAGCTCAGGCAAGCAAGTGCGATTCGTATACGAGAGTTTCCGTCATCTACAGCCCGGCATTCCCCTTCTTCATCTCCACGGACGTCAAAAACAGATCGCTCGGTTAGAAATCACTTCAAGATTCACGGCTGCGAAGCAATCATGTCTCTTTGCGACCGATGTTGTCGCCCGAGGAATTGATTTCCCCGCTGTCGACTGGGTCATCCAGGCCGATTGCCCTGAGGATGTTGATACATATATCCATCGAGTTGGCAGAACAGCTCGTTATCAGAGTAATGGCCGGGCTGTATTGTTCCTTGATCCAAGCGAAGAACCAGGCATGCTCAAGAAACTAGAGCAAAAGAAGATCCCCATACAAAAGGTGAACGTAAAGGAGAAGAAGAAGAGGAATATCAAGGATCATCTGCAGAGCATGTGTTTCCAGAACCCTGACCTCAAGTACCTTGGACAAAAGGCTTTCATCAGTTACGCCCGATCCATCCATCTACAAAAGGACAAGGAGGTTTTCAAGTTCGACAAACTCGACCTCGACGGCTTCGCTGCTAGCCTTGGTCTTCCTGGTACACCACAAGTCAAGTTCCGGAAGGGCGACGACATCAAGCGGATAAAGAACGCCCCTCGGGCAGGCTTGTCTAGTGACTCCGAATCAGACGAAGAAGGCGGAGACAAGAAAGCCAAGAAGAAGAACGAGGTGCGGACAAAGTACGACAAGATGTTTGAACGGACAAATCAGGACGTTCTGTCGAGTCACTACAACAAGCTTGTGTTGGATGGAGAGGGCAAGGAGGATGACGATGAAGAGGCCGATTTCTTGTCAGTAAAGAGAGTGCTCAAGGACGGTGACCTAGACGATGAGGCGAACAACGCATACAAGAGCTCAGCAAAGGTCATTGAAGGTCTTGGCGGTGAGGAGCCCTTCGTCGTCGACTCCAAGCGTCGTGAGAAGGCGCTCAAGTCTAAGAAGAAGATGCTCAAATTCAAGGGCAACTCAACAAAGGTGGTTTTCGACGAGGACGGCAACGCCCACGCCATCTACGAGCTCAAGGACGAGGACGACTTCCGGGGCGAGGGTCCAGCCGAGGAGCAGCGCCGCAAGTTCGTCGAGGACGAGACAACGCGCGTCCGCGAGGCAGACGTCGACGACAAGGCGCTCGCCAAGCAGAAGCGTCGCGAGAAGCGAGAGAAGCGCAAGGCGGCCGAGCGAGCAGAACGCATGGGTATCGTGTCAGACGACGAGGATCAGGCGCCTATGCTACAGCCCGTCGACAACAACGGAGAGGACCCCCTGGCGCTCATGCGGTCGCTGCCCATGGCTGGAGATGACGACAGCGAGGAGGAGCGCGAACCGCCGAGGAAGAGGGCCAAGAAGTGGTTCGAGGACGATTCCGAGGACGAGAAGAAGAGCAAGGACAAGAGCAGGGGAAGGGTCATCAAGGTGCAGGAGGAGCCAGAGACGTTGGAGGATCTCGAGGCGCTTGCTACCGGGCTGTTGGATTGAGGATAGGGATAGTTTCGATACCCTTTGGAGCCTTGTGTTTACGGATAGACAAAAGTTGCGGAACAAAATGCACGAGGTTAATATTGTTTCAAAGCCATTGCTTGTCTCGATTCATGTGTACAAGTAACCGATGCTCACGTAGTAGATGTTCATAACTGAATTAAAGTAGCACCATTCTCATCAAGAACTATCCATTTCCCATCCAGCTCCACGCTTCAATGCACAGGAATACCTCGCGTATATAAGCCACGCACCTGATACAAGAAGAGTTTTTCCGCCATGCCATACACGAAATCAAACAAGCCATCCTCCAACGCCCAAACCAGAACCCAGATATCACGACTCAACCAGGTCTCCAAACAACCTGACTCGATAGAAACACGTATGATCCGGCGCACCATAGTTGCTCACAGCCCGAACAATGACCTGATCTGTCGAAATATTGAGGTTGATGAAGTCGCTGTTGATGTGCTCAACGTGCACGCCATCGTGCAACTCGGCGCCTCTGTACTCAAACTGGCTGATCTTTGCGAATGGTGCTTCGAATTCCTGATGGGGAAAGGTCCACGTTGATTCGGAAAAGTGTGTCGCCTGGAAATCACGCACGCGCGCCCGTTCATTTTCATCTTCGAATCTAGCCCAGATTTCAATGTGACGAGGCCGAGCGTCAGGATCTGTTGTGGCGCCTGGGAGGATGTGTTCAATAACCACGTGACGAGGAACTATCAGATGGCCGAGATGAACGGAGATGATGGCGCCGTGAGGTTTCCCCTGAGGGTCAATGTCGTGAGCGCTACACCAAGAGTCTCCTTCGTCCTGCCAAGGGTTAAGCGCCTCGATCGCGGGTCGCGGATTCACACCAAGGAGACCTTTCTTATAAGCTTTCTCGGACGTAACACCTTTATTCCATGGGTCCCAGGTACTTGATGTGAGTTTTCCATCGATGGTGGCACCGGCTCCTATTCCAAAAAAGTTGACCTGGTGTTTGAGCTCCGTATCCCAGTGTAAATGGATATTGCTCTTGGCGGTAGCTTCAAGGCTTCCATCGGTCAGAGTTTGGTAGATAATGCCCTTGACAATTCCCTGAATCTCAGACTCGGACATTCCCTGCGGTGCTAGTCCCTGCGCATTGCGGATAGACTCTTTGATGTGTTCATCCATTTGCTTCTTAAGCTGCTCGAATTCAGCCTCAATTGCTTCTCGTTGCGTCGCCAGGCTATCGTCGAGAAGTTTTACAAAGTCGTCGCGGCTAACAGCAGTCTGATTATTCTGTTTGAGCTGCTCATTGACAATGTTTACGAGCTTTTTGTCGAAATCAACCGCTGAGCCGGCAGTTTGTTTCTTAGCCAGTGCCTTGTCAATGAGCGGCTGCAGCAACTCGTCGTTGTTCCTGATGTATGTATCCCACATGTTGTTCACCTTTTCCTCAACGTGTTTTTCAAGGCCTGCGATCCTTTTGTCGAGTTTAATATTGAAGCTTTTGTCTCTGTCAAGACGTGATACAATAGCTTGCCATTGCTTCTCCGAAGAAATCTCATAATTCTTGTTGTTCTTGTCGAGATTCAAGAAGCTCCCACTCTCCTTCAAAAGGTCCTGGAGGGCATGCCAAAACTCCTGCTTGATAACGGGGCGACCGTCGACAAGATCCATATGGAGAACACGGGGGAGTTTGGACTCTAGTCTCTTGAGTGCTTGCGTGTGAAGTTCAGTGTTCTTCTTGAGTGCGTCTAGTGCTTTTTTGTGATCATCCGGCATTGGAGCCGCGTCGAACTCTTTCCATATATCGTCGAGGTCGTTGTCTTCCTTACCCCATGAGGGCCATGATACTGAAGGTATGAAATCGCCGACTTTGCTAACAAGGCCAGCAGGACTCGGCCAGTGAAAGCTAGTAGACGGCATGGATCCCATGTCTGGAAAATCTGGGACTGATGGTGCCAAGGCTCCAAGCAGTCTCACAAAGATGGTACCCCCAAACACCATGGCAAGAATGCCTAACGTGATGTTTCGGAATATTTTTTCCGCTCTCAACCCCCTTCCTAGAATTGCAGTACCGGATATTTTTTCGATGAGAATGACAACTTGATCCGTAATCTTGTTGAACATCCATACCAAACTTTCCAGATATGTCATAGGGTTAAGCAAACGCCACCATTCTGTAGGACCGCCATAGTTGATGTCGTCTTCAATAAAATCGTCAAAAGGATCCGGTTGCCGTCGCCTCCAAATAAGATTCAGCGGCCAAAGCGATAGTAACCAGGCGTATTGTCGCATAAACCATTGTTGCCATGTGTCGCCTTGAAATTGCCCCCAGGGCTGTGCTTCTCTCTCAGCTCGCTCACGTTCATCTCGCTCACGGGCAACTTGTTCCTCGGCCTCCAAGATTTGTCGCTGAATGGCTAGGTCTCGCTCCCGTGGATCATCAGGCATCTCATGAGCTCTGGTGAATGAACTTGTTTGTGACTTGATCTCTTCGGCTTGTTCAAAAAGACCTTTGGGTGCTGTTGTGCCCTGGCCCGTTCTCCTTCGAGTGAACGAGTTCTGAGGTGGCCCTTGAGATCCCACTCGCAATCTCGAGTTGGGAGCAGGTTGTTTCCCTCGCGCGTTGTTGGTAGGTCTTCGTTCATTCTCAGAGTCCTCGTTTTCGGGATCCTCGTATTCAGAACTTTCCTCCTGGTCGTCATCCTGTGTCCCAGCCTGCCGAGGCTGCAGATGACTAAAGTTTTGGCGTAACCTGCTGGGGGCTGGCGTATTCGTAGTCTTACTGCGAGTAATCCGCGCGGTCCTGGTTTCGGGCTCATCTTCGTCCGGGTCCTGAGACCTTTGCCGTGTCTGTTTGGCTGCGCCAGTCGCTGCCCGTTGACTGGCCCTGCTCTGGGTGGGCTGTGTTGCAGCGCTGAGCTGATCGCGAGGGCGCGGCGGTTGTCCATCACGCTGTTCAGACGCGGCCCTCTGGCTCTGAGAAGCTGGTTTGGAGGCGGGTTGCCGAGGAGCTGGTGGTAACGTAGGCGCTGCTCCTATAGTCGCATCTTCATAATAATCGCTCTCTAACCCAAAACTACGAGAGCTGTCGGCATCGCTCCCAGCAACCAATTGCTGGGGAGCGCTTGTTGCTGGCCGTAGTGCATCTGCTGTTTGTCAGAACCGTCGCTGAGAGATATGGTTGTTACTTACTATTTCGTGATGTCGTATCCTCTTCCGCCCTGGCAGTGGTCGCTGGCCTTGGTATTGAGGGCCGCACAAACTCGTCCTCTTCTTCGCCACGTTTAGAAAGGGCTTGGTTTACAGCACTGTTGAGATCCATGCGCTGCAGTCCAGCGCCCACTCTTGGTGGTGGCTCAGCAGCAGAGCCATACGTGTACTGTCTTCGTGAACTTGGAGTGCCTTGCAAAGGCGGCAACTGAGGTCGTACTAGGGCATTGGGAGAGTCATGCGCCGGTCCTTGATCGGGTTCTCGGCTGGAGAAGCGGGTGCTGCGTCTGACGGGTCTCGGAGGCATGGTTGAGGCTGCAAGTGAATGTTGAGTAGAGGTGAGATGAATGGCAAAGTGAACAAGGTGAAATGTTCGTTTCTGAAAGGAATCGAGCCCTTTTGTGTCATGAAAGTCGTTTGTCGTTGTCGTTTAGAAGGTGGTGGAAGTAGAGAGTTTTTGTCTTTGTTCGATGAGATGAGATAGTAGCACAGGCGTTCAAGGTGTCCCAACTAGGCCAAAGAATGCCACCAAAATAACACACAATCTTTCTCTCTTTCGGGTCTCGATTCACACAAAGACAATCTTTCTGTGCGCCAGCTTGGCTGGCCAATTTAGAGGTTGAATTGCACGCGGTCACAACAAAGAATCATGTTGGTGGCGGTGAGCTGAGCAAACAATGAATCGTCACGGGAGCCGGTGAGAAAAGCGCGACGCAATCACACTCAAGGTTTTGAGTATCGGTGATGAGATAATCTTTGCACAATCTGAAAATGCTTGTCAGCTTTTTTGTCGATATTCTCGTGATGCTATCGCGAAGGTTGCTCTGGATGCGCCGTGAGACGCGATGCGCGCCGAAGATTAGGCGGCGCAAATTGAGAGGTTGGCGAACGTAGTCACGTGAGCAGGCGTTTTTGTTGAAGACCGAATAATACTCCATTGAGATATAAACTTTGTAAATGGATGCACAAAAACATGAATTGCGAGCTCGGCTGGACCGAATATGAAAGCGATTGCCTAAAAATGCAACTTGGAGTTGTTTTCTTACTCTACTGAAACATCTTCAGCTCTCGGCCCGACGTTGATCTATTCGATGCTCTTGGTGATGAGGATCAACGCACAAGGTTGACGATAGAGTTAAACTTCGCTCTGGGAAATTAAGAGAAGCACCCCTCGTTACAGTATCGGGCATGTGCAACTGTGCGGATGCTTACGGGTATCTGATTATCCACGCCATTATCGCCAGGTAGAGGCATGATTCATGCTGAATACAAGGCCGCCGTATGGAGCGGCTATATTCATTCACTCGATGGAGATATATTCGGCCTCATATCATATCATTATTTCTTTCACCCATTCTTGTCACCATATCATTCATGATAGCCAATAGTTATAACACGACGTCCTCTCACCCTTCAGCCTCAGCAGCATTCATTCTCTCTACTAACCTTCTGCCAAGTGCCACCAATACTACTGTTGAACCGAATTGATTGTGTTGATTGATCTGTCTGCCTAATCTCCCTTGTTTCGTTGCCCCTCTTTGTACAGCGAGTTGCGCTAGACCATTCTAGGGTGTAACCGATCAGGTGACCTTCTAAACCTTACTCCGA
>JABFFF010000637.1:0-24284 GCA_013623665.1 Fusarium sublunatum | reverse complement strand
GGGGCAGGGGCAGGCTTATGCTCAACATACTTCTCCACCGGCTTCTTCGGCCCCTCATGACCCAGCCTCTAAGCCGGTGGAGAAGTATGTTGAGCATAAGCCTGCCCCTGCCCCTGCTCCTGCTCCTATCATTGTTGAGCACAAGCCAGCTCCTATTCCTGTTATTCACAAACCAGCTCCCATTCCCGTTGAGCATAGACCTGCTCCTATCCCTGTCGAGCATAAGGCGGCCCCCGTTCCGGCTCCCGCTCCTGCATACAACCGGCCAGAGCAGAAGTCCGAGGCCATCAAGCCTTTTGAGCCCAAGCATGTGCAGGCCGAGCCTTTTGGAGATGCTCCCTCTTCTCCTGTGACAGTCTCCAAGTCTGGTGCCAACCACGCTACCATCTCTGTTGGCAGCGTTGTCTTTGTCGGCCTTGCCAGCATGTTGCTCCTGTGAACTTGAAATCTAGACTTGTTTATTGAGTGGAGAATAGCTGGGGAAGTGAAAAGCTATTGTTTAGTTTGAAGATCGTTGGACAGGGCTGTTGTAATAATCCACTTTGCAGTAGATGCAGACAACTAGATAGTTCCTCTAATTGATTGTCCATTCCTTTTGCGTCCTACCACTTGTACGAACTCGTGCGTACTTGCAGGATCTACAGCGTTTCATGTCTTGTTTGAACAGTAAATCGCCGTGCCTCGACGGTGAATTGCTCGGAATACGATCGGACATGACGTCTACCTAGTATGTAGGTAGTCAGTTGAAACTGTTCCCCGACGGTGAATTCATCCGGTAACACCGACTACCTGACGTGTCCTGAGAAGGCTGAGCTGAAGCTGACGTAGATCTTGTTTAGACTCTTGTAACCTAATTCCGAGCCATGTAACTTGTCTGTGGGGAAGACAAGTAAGGGAACTACTACTATACAGACGTATACAATAAGTTGGTAGGTATAAAAGGCGCCTTGATGAGCGTTCAACCCGCCACTATTTTCATTAAAGAAAAGATATCTTATACAAATCCAACATGAGCGAAGACGAAGTCCCTCTCTACTACACTCCTCAGCTGGGCCTTAAGGTCACTGAATACTCGGCACAGCACTCGACGCCGTTGCCCAAGCACATCACCGACTATCATAAACATGTCACTGCCACCCGTAAGGATGCGTTTTACTTGAGCTCGGTTTTCCAGTCTCAGTTCAACTCTCTTCTGGCAAAGTCGATTGGGGCCAAGAGGGGTGAGTAAAGATGCACCAGCAGCACATGTCATATGTTGATTCAACTGTTCAAGAGAACGACTGCTGACTTTCATGTTTCTAGTCCTCGAAATCGGCGTCTTTGTTGGCTTCTCTGTCCTCGTCTGGGCCGATGCCGTCGGTCCAGATGGAGTTGTGACGGGCTTAGAATTCGAGCCCGAGTATGTCGATTTATCCAAAAAGGTCTTTGCAGAAAATGGCGTCAAGAACGCAGAGGTTCTTCTTGGCCCTGCGTCCGAGTGGTAAGTGTCACCTTGTGAATATCGCAGAGAGTCATAGATGTACTGACATGCTGCTGTCCAGGTTGCCCAAGCTCAACCCCAGTGAGCCCTACGACCTTGTCTTTATAGACGCAAACAAGGAGGGGTACGTGGGCTACGTGAAGAAGCTCCTCGAGCTCTCACAGCCCGGCAGCTCCAAGAGACTGCTCCGTCCAGGCGCTCTCATCATCTCGGACAACGTGCTGCGTCAAGGCTTGGTTGTTGACGAGAAAGAAGGCTATATTGACCCGAGAGCAAGGGTTGATGAAAACATCCAAAAGATACTGTTGGGCCAGGCCGCGGCTATGCGGGACTTCAATGAAGCTGTGTCAAAGATGCCGCGGCTCGAGACGTTTGTCGTGCCGTTGTGGGATGGTAACAACATTTCGCGCCTAGTTGACTGAAGAGGATATATCACTGTGGTCTCGATGAAGGTTATGGTTAAGTAGTACTTGAAAATATAAAAGCCCAAAAAAATGCAGCCAAGATGTCAACAGTAAAAGTCCATAGCCCATAGCCCAGGCCAAGTCCTCCGTTTCTCAATACAATAAGGTTACGCAGCTACATGGCAGTAAGCTTCAACAACATGGCCTCAATCAACTCTATACAACATAACAACCTGGCCTCTTGTCGGGTATAAGGTCCCTCAGTTCAGCCAGGTCAATATTCCTTCCTTCCACACATCAATCCACATCCAAGTCCCTGATCTGACATGAATCAACTTCAAAGCCCACAAGTAAGTCAACGGTTAAGTAGGTAGTATATTAAGCTTGATATTCAACATAAGTAAAATGCCTGGCATGCGCCACGCTGGTATAGTCTTTGTACAGGATCTATCTAAGATAGGTAAAAAAAAAAAAAAAAGAATTAAAAAAAATCATATTCATGTCCTTGAATGAATACCCGGGGTATTAGTATAATCCATTTCTCATAACTGGCCCAACTCCCTCTTTCTTGTAAGAAATCGCCGAGGACCAGTATCATTAAGCTCTTCGCATGCGCGAGTTGGCTGCTTAGTAGCGGGTAGGAGAAGACTGGTAGCTCATCTTCTTATTCTCACGGCTGCGCTTGCGACGGCCAGAGCAGCAAGTGATGAAGACGAGGGCGGTGCCGACCAGAGAGAGGATAGCCGCTGCGAGTACGAGCCAGATACCGACTGACCAGCTGGCAGTGGCAGTTGTGTCACGGTTGACTCTTCGCCTGATGATAGAAAAGCCGGCAAAGTCGCAGGCCATAACGATGACGGTGACAAAGAAGGCCAGCGAGGAGACGAGTGAGGATAGGAGGGAGCCAAAGATACCAGCGCCGACAGCCAGCAGGAAGGCGATGAAGCAGAGGCCAGCAGCGATAGGGTGCAGAATCATGACATAGGTCAAGGCCTTTGCAGTGCCGGAAGCGACATTGTCGATATCATTGTTGGGCGTGTTGGTGTTGGGGAGAGCATCGGAAGGGTCATAGCCGACAGTAGTGCTTGAGCAGCTATCACTGAGGAATTGTTAGTTATGTATAGCATGTTATTGAAGACTGAAGATCAACTTACCTGCCACCGTCCCTCACGAGACAGTACCCAAATGTGCCATAATTTATCGTACCCGACGATGCAGCATTGCCGGCGAGGTTCACCTTGATGATGGCGATGCTGTTGACAACGGGAGCTGTGATGCTCACAACAATGAGCATCACCGTCGCCGCCAAGAGAAAGAATGCACCAATGTGGTGGATGAATCGTCCGACGCCCATTTTGGTATGGTGAGTGAGGTGTTATACTTTGATTGACAAGGTAGTGAGAGTTGATAAAGGTGAATGTAAGCTATGATACACCTGTCGCTAATAAGATTGAATGAATACGAAAATGATAGCAATGAAGCCGAAGGGGGCCAAGTTATATAAGTAGTTGACCCAGTTTCAGGGTCTTGGGCATGATGCAAGGAACCAAGTACCAAGATGCAAACCCAGCATCTGTCTGATACAGCGATTGCTTGGGCGAGACGTCATCACTACTCAGCCCTGCCCTGCTCTAGCTCATGTGTACCGGAATCCGCCATGATTCAAGCCAAGCCCTGGTAAAAAGGCATATCGTGGTACACGATCCTCGTCGCAACAAGCCGTGTCTGCTACGCAGTGACGTAGAGTTGGGTGGCTTTGTCAAGCCCGTGGCTCATCTACCGGGGTGTGGGCCGCCCTAAAAGATTCGGATTCTTGATTTAGGACCCTTTTTGCTCTGCCTCTCAGACTCTGCAGTGCAAGACCAGGATCCCTGCTGTCTCTTTTTCCAACGTCACATAATTCTTGGCATAGTGCCGAACGGCGAGTCAGTCGACTAGCTGTGTGTCTCTCTCTCTCTTTTGGGCGCCGCGTGTTGCGACAACTGGCCAAGATCTGCGCGTTCCAGAAAAAGAAGCGATTCATCCATCCGACATGGCTGAGTTAATAAGGTGGGAACACTAGCGATGCGATGCGTTGCGCAAGTGCCAACTAAGCCTTGGGGAGGGTCTTGGATCTCGTAAGTGGTTTACGCGTCTATCTCAATTTTGCTCGGCAGATGAATTGATGTCTGCGGACTGACTCGAGGATTCTCCTTCTCGAGTAGATTCAGATTCCTCTTTGGCACTTATAGGTGTCATGGCGCTGGGGATCCATCGCATGATGGATGTTCTCTCAGCTCTTTGGAAGTTTTGCGTTGCTTGCTTTCCAAAGTCCAGGTCCCAATGCTTCAGTCCTTTAGCCGCTACACTGTCATGAAGCGACATTTGAAGAGTTTTGGAGGCGAATGTTGGGTTTGCTTCGATCCAATCAGGCCATATTCCGGCGACGGACGAGCTGCTGTTGCGGGTGATGTGATTCCATTGGGGACACGCCTCTACTGTGATGGTAAATTCTGTCGTCTCGGATGTCTTTTGCGTGGGCGATTGCTCTTCAAAGCTTGCTGCCATGCCTCCTTGTAGCTTTATGATCCTCGCTGGTTTAGAATTGGACTTGGGGAAGGCGGATCGAATCGGGCTGGAAGAGAGAGCCTTGGAGGCAGCTTGGTCTTCTCTCATTAGAGATATAAAGAGGTCTCTTTGGCCCTGGGATGGAACGCAGTTTGTTAGAGGATATGACCAATATATGTGCTGGTTGAGGATCTCCATACCGGAATGAGCTTGAAGTGCTCAACTGTGCCATATCGCTCGAGCGCTTGTAAGATAGAGCGTCTCTCAGCAAGATTAAATGGCGGAGGCGCGACTTTGAGAATTATAGAGCGAGTAGTATAATTCATGGCGGCGAGTCGGCTTCAACCAAAAGTGATGGGAAGATCTTTTGCTCGTCTCCAGAATCTCCTCCAAACGCTGCAGTTACAGGGGAAGCTAAGCCCTCCACTGTCGGGTCGGCCTTGGTGGGGCCGGGCCGTGCAGGTACCTACAGTAGTAACCTGGTTATAACCTCAGCAGCTGTTTTGGCTTTGTTTGATACTGGACCTTACTTTTGAATCTATACCTCAACTTTAACCCAAGATACGTCTTGCGGTTACGTGTTCAACATTCAGCATACATAACTCAGCTTCTACCGTCGCCCGTATCTATTCACCGCCTTTAGAAGAAACGACTCGAGTCGCGCCCTCACAAAGAGGGCATCGGCATCTTCACAATGGCGACACCTACAGCCATGAAGCACGCTGCCTCTGCCTCGGCCTCGCAGCAAGGCCGTACTCCATCGCAACTCGCTGCTGCTACTCCTCCCGTATCGACACCCTTCTCTAATCCTGCCCATGCCGTCTTCTCCCCTCGAGGGCCGCGATCGTCGCCTCAACAATTCAAGAAATCGCCTGCCGCATCAACGCTGATGGCACAAGCGTCCAATGCTCCCCTCAACTTCGACAGCCCTTCCACAGCTGCCGCGATGGGTGCTCTAGGTATAGGGAGTGGGCTCGATATGAACCTCGATAACGTAGGCGTGGGCGGGTTGGGCGCTCTGGGTGCTATTGCAAGTGAGGACGACAAGCTTAAGCGGCTAGAGGCCATCATTGACATCCTAAACGTATGGGCTCTACCTTTTGAACACGATTTTCTCTTGCTAACATTCCCTAGCAAAAGAAAGGCATTGTCAGCGAAGCCGGTTTGGAGCGTCTGGCGCAGCGCATAGGGCTTGATTGCCTCTCAGAAGACACTACAGCACCTGACGGCCGGAAACAAAGAACTCTTGTGATAGCAGGCTCGGCGATTCAGTTGGATATCATATTGGACAATAATATTGTCGAAAACATCTCACTGGCGTTTCCCGAGTCTGCTCCCTCAGTCACCAAGCACGTCGACCGAGCAAGCGAGATTCTGCTCAAGGATCTCCAGCTTCTTCCAAACCAGAGCCCATTGACAAAGACTCTCGACAGATTCGCAGTGAATCTAGAGCGACTCGCAGTCTTGGACAAGCTCAGCATCATTCCCGGGCTTGATTGCCACGAGGCTCTGGCGGGTATATATGTGAGCCTGGACAGACTTCACCAGTGGGATGTTGCCAAACTTCGCGAGGAGCCGGGGATGAGCGGCAAGTCGGACAGTGACTTGTCCATCGCAGCAATGTGTACACGGCACGGATATCCCATCATGCACTCAAGAGACCGGGTCGGCCTGGCACTACAGTATTGGAAGGTTCTCCGTCTCATCCCGCCATCAAATGACAAGATTGCTTCCTTCGCTGCGTCTAGAGAAAAGGTTTGGTCTCTTCTGATCGGATGTGCTTCGACAGGAGGCATGGGACATATGCCTGTCCGAGTCTCTGAGGATTGGATTTCCAAGGATGTAGTGAAGTCGGAGCCCTCGATGGACCCAAAAAGGCCCAATCTGGACTGGCAAGAACCTGATAACGTTGTGCTTCCTCCTTCGGAAGAGAATAAGGATGCTGGTATGGAAATGCTTCAGCCAGATCTTTCAACAGCGAGAGTGCCGCAGGTCATGTTCACCGTCACCTTTGATCCTCCTGTCATTCTGCCCCAAAACGACTGGATGCGCTTACACTCATTTGCCAACGTCAACCCGCCACCGATCTATGGCTTTTCACCAACCTTTGATAATTTATTTTTCCCTATTCCTCCAGGGAGTGCCCAGGATCCAAGCGAGCTTCGGACAATATCCCGTAAGCGTGACCTACGCGTCTACGATAAAGATCAAAAGTCAACCGTCAAGCCTCACCGCAACACACTCTACATTTACAAGCAGATTTACTCCCAGCCGGCCACCGAGATTCCATTCTCTCACCCCCAGCAGCTCATAGACATGCTTCCCCTGCTTCGCCAGTACGCTTTCATCGCCACTCTACTTGAAAACAGCTTCGGATCAGAGACCAAGGAAGCTGAGCAGCTGCCCAAAAAAGACAATGCCACACCGCGAAAGCCAGAGACAAATGTCACCACTAGGGATGAGTTGTCAGGTTTTATGGATTCTGACCCCATCGCAGAGGACGCCGTCTCTACAGCTCAGGAGGTGAAGCTTGACGTTACGCTGTGGGTTCATCCAACTCCCCATCTACAGGTTGTCTTCCCCTTCCAAAACTCAACAGCCAACATCACCCTCAAGGTGCTTGAGGATGGAGTTGTCGAGGTCGTTGAAGAGAACGTCATCCCCAATGACGAGAACAGAAAGATGAAGGGCAAGGAGCTTACGAGGGCAAATCTGGGCAAAGTTCTGGAATACATGGAGGATCTTTGCAAATGGGCAGAATGGATCCGCACAAGGCTTTCGTAAGATGTTAGGATAGGAGGGTTGGCGATAGGTGCAGCACGGAGTTGAATGATACCCTGGAAATAGTCTCTAAAAGTAGACTGGCGAAAATGGACTGAATAGATGATGCTGTATACCTAGTCAACGCAATGGGTTATCAGCATTGATTTATGCTTATCATCTAAATCTAAGATTAATACATGTACAGTATCTACTCGCTAAAGTGAATATAGATCTTCTACCCTGTTTAATCTCTTATGCTATAGCCCTTCAGCACCGCCATCGCATCCCGCCCCGGCTTCCCTTCTTCTTTGATATTTCTTACACGAAGGATCTTGCCATCCAAAGTCCGAATAGCACAACTTCCATCAGGCTGGCCCGATACTGTAGTTTTGACTGTTCCTAGCTCAGGACTCTGCACGAATCGGACGGTTACAGAGTCGACACTGTCCTCGTGAGATATAGCCTCGGCGTCTTGAATTATCAGACGCTTCATATCCCCCTTGTTATTGACAGCATGTGTCCATGCTGCTCCGAGGACCCGTACTCTTCGCACAATCTCCTCCGCCGTCCACTCAGCCCAGTTGACGTGTCCGTCGGCCTTTTTGACCTTGGGCGCATGAGTGAGTTGCTTCTCATCGAGTTCCCCAGCCCTCCATCCCTGGTTTATGCGTGGCGGGATGTATACGCCGTCTCGTAAGCCTTGCACCAGCATCTGCGCCCCAATGGGGGCTAGGTGGTTTGTGAGCTCTTGAACGGTGCAGCCCGGGGGTATTTGTATGCCGGGGTGTGGAGTTTGAGCTAGCACGGTTCCATGGTCAAAGGCTTTGTCGTCGAGAGTTTGTAGCGAAACTCCAGTGTAGTCGTAGCATTTCAGTATGGCGTGGTGAATAGGGGCAGGTCCGCGGAGACTGTCTCTTGTTAAATGGTTGGTTCAAAACGCGCAGGTGAATACTGACTCGGGGAGTAGAGAGGGATGCACGTTGAGGCCTCCATACTTTGCTGATCTCAAGATACGCGGAGGTACAAATAACCCAAATGATACTGCTATCACAAGATTTGTTCCTTCAGGTAGCTGTGAAGCATTAATGTCTGTTCAGAAGATGGAGTCATCGGCCAAGCGACCCTTGGAACTTACCTCCCACTTAGTAAAAGTCTCACGCTGGTGAATCTTCAACCCCAGATCTTCTGCCAATATCTTACAGGGTACTAAGTCATATAAGTTACAGTTCAGTAGTTTTCATCAGCTTTGACTTGCCTTCTCTTAGTGTTTTGAACCCTCTCCCCATGCGTTTCGGCGGCAGCACCATAACATCCAACGACTCGATCAAATTCTTGTTTCGTCCATGCTCTTCAAATACAGCCTTTAGGGACGCACAACTAAACTCATCAGAGCCACAAAAGAGAATCCGCAGGGGATCTGATGAGTGTCGAGGTGCGCTCTGGGAAAAGCATCGTCCCCATTGAGGAACCTTTTGGCCGAGGAAGGACCTAGATCTTGCGAGATACGGGAACATTATGAAATTCTTGTTTTCATATTGAGATGTTGGGTATTTTGCAAGAATTGACTTGTCAGTGAATTCTCCAAGTTGATGAGTTGAAGTCTAGAGAAGACTTGTCGCGTTTGGTGCATTTCTGTTTATCTGCATCTTGGAGCATCAGACGATTGAGCTCAGCTGCAAGACAGGTTATAAACATATGCGGCCTCACAAATGTTCCAAAATTTCCATTACATAGTTTGATATGTTCATAGATAAGTACGTATTATATCTTTGGGTTTGTAGCCAGATCTTTCTTATTCTCAATCAATATTGTGATTTGTTGCAGGGTAGGTACATGAACAACCCCAAGTATCCTGCAGTATTAAACATCACTTCACTTATACGGGTAGAGTCGAAATAAAGATGGAATTCAATATTCGGAAATGTGTTTTTTTATTTAAAAGCATCAGCATGTTGCCAGGCTAAGCAAAGTTTACGTGTGAGACCCAAGAGTGTAGGATGGAAGCCAGTTAAAGTCACATGGTGAAAGCGAATGTAGTGTCATGAGAAATCATTCAACAGGGGGATGTTGGTTCAAGCTCGGATGTTCATATAAGCCAGAACCTGAAACGTGCCCAACAGTTGGATCTGTCGTTACACATAGACATATGCATTTCTAAAACAGATCGTCCACAGCCTTGTCGGCGTCCTTCTGAATCAACTCAACCATACCCTATGGTGGCATATTAGTCTCTGATCGATGACTCTGATGATCTGCAAACCTTTGGCATGATGGGCTTGCCGTCTTCACCCTTGACATAGCGGAAGGGCATCTCAGTGCTCTCATGCTCGTTGAACTTGAGCTCAGGGAAGTCCAGATAGGGGACCTGGTCAAGAGGCACTAATATGTTGTGAGTTTTTCGGACAGTAGCAATTGAAGCCGTGCATAACTAACCCTTGTCTTGGACGACAATACGAGTCACTCGCACGGCCGTGTCTGTTGTCATCTGCTTAGGACCAAGTCTACGGCCCTCAAAGCCCTTCTTTCGGAGCTCAGAAGTTCGGTCTAGATTTCCAGTCAGTTGGTAAGTGAATAAGCCACATAGTGTGAGAAATACACACCTCGAGGAGGGTCATCGCCTAGAGATTGAACATGAAACGTTAGCAACGGCCCCTCCACATTTTTCTCTGGACTATCATTCACATACCTAGGATGCCTCCGAAGAGAAAGGCATCAAAGGTCTCGCCATCTTCGGGAGAAAGATCCTTGGCGGCGGAGGGATCAAGCAGACACACCCGCGACTTGTTGGCTGCGTAGAGCTCTTCAACACCACGCTGCTCAGCAGTAAAGGCGGGGTTGCTGGCCAGGTCTGTTGGAACCTGGAACGTGGGAGGCAGACTGGAGAGGATAAAGGAGCCCTGAGTAGCCTGTGTCTCGCGGGCAATGGCCAGGTATTCGAGCTCTGACCAGGGACCTAGCTCAGGGTCGAGATGCTCGACAATAAAGGTTTTGCCGGTGGCAGCCATGTTTCTTTGTTGTGTCGGGATAGCGCTGTTTGTGTGACTGTATCCGTGCAGCGAGTCAACTAGATTAATAGTTGCTGGTGATGAATATAACTGCCTCGTGTTTCTTGGCTGGTAGTTTTATTGATAGCCCAAGTTGAGTTATTGGTGACTTTACAAAAGAGAATGTGGTGGTGACGTTGATTGGCTGGCCACGAGAGGGTTTTGAAAATTCCTAGCTTGAAGCAATCTATCAAGTGAGAGATCGCCAGTGGATGCGCCGAGCTTTACTTTTCAGTCCATTCCGACAAACATAATGCATCAGGTTGCTATAGCATGTTAACTGGTGAGCCTTGAATGGTTTTCATTTAAAATACAGACAAACAAATCAACGGACATGCTTGCTCTGCATGTCTTGTGTTCAGAGACCGGGCCTACCTATTCATGGACGCAACCTAGGTATGTTATTGACTACCGTATATTAACATCAACAGAGCGCCACATTACAAGATGTTAGTGTCAGCAGCACGACCTAAGCAAAGAGGTAGCCATGATATTGAAACAAGATACTACTACAAAATCCTTACGTGAGCAGCTTCAAGATTCCACCGGGCTCAAAGCCACCTCAAATTGAAGGCTGCTGTTAGTGGACCCCCTGAAGCTCCATCTCGCGGAAGAATTACGACGATTGCAGCCATAAAGGAGCCGCCAAGCCACAGCTACGACCAGCTTCAGCCGCTGGCAACCACTAAAACTCAGGTACATGCAAGCACCTACTGTACGCGGAAGCTACAGCCCCCACTGGATCCGGGGTCCCAAAGGGCCACCTCATCTCCTGTATTGAGGTGCGCTCCCTTTCTATCGACCAGGGCTTTTTTACTTTCCATTCCAATTACAACCCAGATTACCTTCTATGTTGTCGTCCAAGACGGTCGCCAGCTCTTGGTTTATTTTGCTTGCTTTTTAATCTATCGCGAGTAGATATCATTCTTTTCCATCTGCGCTTCTTCATTGCCGTCCGCGGCGTCTTTCGTCCGCAAGCAAGCTTGTCCATCATGGCTTTCTTGTCCATGATCCCGTCCCCGAGACGATGGGCCACCTTACTCTCCTTTTCCCTTGCACCCGCTCTGATCGCCGCAGATGCAAAGGAACTAACAGCTGCGGATTACTATGTTCGCGATCTTCCAGGACTGCCTGCTGATGGCCCTGATGTCAAGATGCATGCTGGGTAAGGCGACTCGTGTTCTCCGTATGCTCTTCGCTTGCTGACGTATTTATCTGTACTATAGCCACATCGAAGTTACCCCCGAATCCCACGGAAATTTGTTCTTCTGGCATTTCGAAAACCAACACATCGCCGACAAGCAGCGAACGGTTATTTGGATCAATGGTGGACCAGGTTGCAGTTCCGAAGATGGCTCCATGATGGAGATTGGCCCCTATCGATTAAAGGACAAGGACAATCTAGTATACAACAACGGCTCCTGGAACGAGTTCGCAAACCTTCTATTCGTCGACAACCCAGTCGGCACAGGTTTCAGTTTGGTCGACACCAACAGTTATGTCCACGAGCTCAAGGACATGGCCGACCAATTCGTCACCTTCCTTGAGAAGTGGTTCGCTCTCTTTCCCCAGTATGAACGCGATGATGTAGGTAATCCTTTGTCATTTGTAAATGGCAATTTGCTAAGACATTTCAGATCTACTTCGCTGGCGAATCCTATGCTGGACAACACATTCCCTACATCGCCAGGGCCATCCTCGATCGCAACAAGAAGAAGCCTGAATCTGCATGGAATTTGAGAGGCCTGTTAATCGGCAATGGCTGGATCTCTCCGAAAGAGCAGTACCCCTCGTACATTACATATGCTATTGAGAAGGGTGTCATTGAGAAGGGCTCCGACAACCACAAGAAACTACAAGGCGATTGGCGCAACTGTGAACGAATGATGGCCTCGGACCCTGGTCGCGTGGACTATGGCGAATGCGAAGCCATCTTGGCCAATATGCTCAAGTTGACAAAGTCTGGTGGTGGCGACGATGCATGTGTCAACATGTACGATGTGCGCCTGAAGGATTCTTACCCCAGCTGTGGCATGAACTGGCCTCCGGATCTGGAGTACCTGACTCCTTATCTTAGAAAGCCAGAGGTCACCAAGGCCCTTCATGTCGATGGTGTAAAGAAGTCCGTTGGGTGGAAAGAATGCAATGGTGCTGTCGGGGGTGCTTTCCAGGCAAAGAACTCAAAGCCCTCAGTTGAGTTATTGCCTGATCTCCTCAAGGAAATTCCTATCATGCTCTTTTCTGGAGCTGAGGATCTCATCTGCAATCATATTGGAACTGAAAACCTCATCAGCAAGATGGAATGGAATGGCGGAAAAGGCTTCGAAGTAACACCCGGTAACTGGGCTCCTCGACGCGACTGGACTTTCGAGGGCTCGACAGCTGGCTTCTGGCAGGAGGCTCGCAACCTGACGTATGTTTTGGTCTACAACTCGTCTCACATGGTCCCCTTCGACCTTCCCCGTCGAAGCCGAGACATGCTGGACCGTTTCATGGATATCGATATCAGCCGCGTTGGTGGTGATCCTGCTGATAGTCGCATCGATGGTGAAAAGGGACCCGAGACCAGTGTTGGCGACGCCAAGAACAGCACTCAATCTGCTGATGCGGAACACCAAAAGCAGGTCGACGAAGCCAAGTGGGCAGCTTATTACAAGTCTGGTCAGATTGTATTGGTTATTGTCGTCATCGGTGCTATCGCTTGGGGATACTGGATTTGGCGTGAGCGTCGCAAGGGAGCCGCATATTACGCCCTTGCCGACCACGATCTCTCCAACCGATCTAACGGCCACCGAGCCAACTCGCAGCCTGGTGATCTGGAATCTGCAGCTTTCGACGAGAGCGAGCTTGACGACTTGCACGTAACAACACCAGGTACTAGCACAAGCGCTAGGTTTCCGGCGAACCGCAGAAACAGTAGCGAGAAGTTCGTCACTAAGTATGCGGATCCCAGCCCATAATAACGAGAAACCTTTTAGCTATATGGTGGTTCGAAGCAGGTTAAGATAGTCTTGTATACTTTAGCTGGCGTATTGTTTTTTCCCTTTGCATATGAAGATGGTGCTGTCACACTTGGGGGGTCTGGCGTTTTTATAGGTTCATCATTGTAATCAAATCATTTCTTATCGTCGTCTAAGTTGGGCCAATGCTACGCCGAGAACTCCATATCTAGATCGAGAGCGCTCCGTAGAAAACCAGCCTTTTGTTCCCCGGCCATGATGCAGCCGTTGTATCCTATTCCAGAGCCCCAAAAACAACCAATCCACCCATTGAAATGTGTAAATACGCCTGCAGTGCTGCGCCGTCGTCGTTCATGAAAAGGAAGTGAGTCGATGTTTACAATTGCACATCGTTGTTGACCAGCCGGACCTCTTCACCGGGCTTGAAAGGTGGAAGGCCGATATAAGGGCAGCCGTCACATCGGAAAGCATCTCCAAGTGCACAGTTACCACATGAGCCAACCTTGCCCTGCACAGTGAAGTCGATCTCGGCGAGATCATCGGTTGCTAGCTTGATACTCTCAAGCTGCTTATCAGCTGTAGCGCGCTTGTCGGCGTCTTCGGCAGCAAGACGTTCAGCCAAGCCGCAAGTACAGTCCTTGCATGCGCGACGGCGCTTGCCAGCCTTGGGTTTGCATTCCTCAGCTATTATAGAGTTAGTATTGCGTCTGACTGAAGAAAGACTTGCGGGATGACTTACGGACATTGATCGGACGCGCGAGATCCTCCTCAGTCATGAGAGTATCCTCATCAATGAGGTCATCGTCGTCAAGGTCGTCCTCAAGATCAATGAAGCCAACACCAGCAGGAACAACGGGCTTGGGGGGAGCCTCGACAGACTTCCTCTTCAGATTGAGGGGAATGGAGCCATCCGCAAGGGGAGCGGGCTGGTTCTTCTTCTTGCCAAGCTTCAATGTGACGGCTCCGTCGTTGTCGCCATAGTCAAGCTTCTCGAAGCCACCCCGCGATGCCACAAGACCCGCCAGGACGGCTTCCTTTGACAGAGTTGACTCCTCCAGACTGTTGCCGTCCTGTGCCTGCAGACGGCCGTTGGGCTTGAGGGAATCAGCGACAGGGCCAAGAACCGTTCGGTTCAGCAAGGCGAGTGACTCGCCCAGCATAGACGACGCATCGGAGAGGACGAGGACAAGATCGTAGGTGGAGGAGGGCAGGCTGACCAGTCCCACGGAGAGACGGTCGAGCATCTGGAGGTCGGTAACGGAGCGGTCATAGTTGGCGAGGACGGAAGCGAGGGCATCCGAGTTTGCGGCAAGAGAGGGAGGCGCCAGGAGGAGGGTTCGCTGAGGTGGCGATGTAGACGAGACAGACTTTGTGACAGGCATGACGAAGTCGTCGCTAGGATCGATCATGAGAGTCGCGGGCGCCATTGCTAAAGAGTATTACTGAGAAGAGCAGGAAAACAGTGAGGAACCAAGGAATGTGAGGATGGAAGATAAGAGAAGCAGGTCGTTTTTAATATCTGTATGGAGGGTCTTGACTTTTGATGGTGTCCGCGGTCCCGGATTAGTCAAATGCAATCGGCAACTCCGTATGGTCAACGTTGCTAGACTGTGCGGTCTGCCCTAGCGCACAGGCGATGGTACCGTGTGGTGTGACTATCAGATGAACGGTATTATATCTGATATCAGGTTGCGGGGTCACTTTTCTGCTTTTCCACGGCGGGGAGGTTCTTGAAGGGCTTCGATTCCGACTGCGGAGACGCGGAGCACGCCCGCATTTGCTTTAGACAGGGTATCAAAGTGCCTATTGGGCCTAGATTATTCGTCGTGCAGCTGCAGCTGCTGATAAGTTGATAACAAAGATTAACCTGTTAAAAAGTCATATCTTTATTTCAAGATACGTTCTCCGGAGATGCAGGAAACTCCAACTTCTGGACCACCCAAGAGTTGCCTGTTACACCGTACGACTCGGCCTTTTTCTGATGCTAGAGGTACCCATCCATGCGTGATTCTTTGGTCCCTTTTTTCCCCACTGTCCTATGCCACTGCTTCTAATTCTGCTGACATAAGGATCCTTGGTAATCTGATCTGGCCATGCGGGGGGTTGGACTGGCAGCAATGTCGGACCAATCCCGATGAGGACGATTTGTCGTGGGCTTTGATATGCAAAATGGCGATAGGTTCGCTGCGCCTTGCCTCTGGTCTCCTCTGCGATCTCGTGAGCGGAAATGTCCGCCGCGACGCCGTGATCCCGGCCCTCAGCTTGAGGCCTGTCCTTTTTAACGTGCAGTTGTGGAGATGGAATTTTTTTCTGGGGTAAAAGTCTCGTGCGTGATTGATTGATGGCTGAAGCTGGTTAGGCTTGCCGTTCAGCTGGAGATGGCTTCCTTGGTGTTGAGCTACTGTATGATCCTGTTTGGCATTTTTCTCCCGTATTTTTCTAGAAACATTCTGGTTTGATAATGGAAGCTACATTAGATCCTAGTCCTACCCTACCTACTTATCTGTTTATTCCTGATTGGCTGGTCAGATCTGTTTGTTAGTTCCGCCCAAGGGCAATATGCAGCTATCCCCAAATCTTGACTTACAACCATTCCGATTTGCTCTCAAGTGTTTGCCTTTCTCGTTAACTGTTTGCTTACTTGAATTACAGTGGGTATATTTTATAATAGAAGGCTCTACAGTCTTTTGTCTTTGGCTGATGCTTGAAAATATCCCCAAGACTAGTCTAAGGCGTTTGCTGGTTGCATAACTACCTACATTTATATCCAAAATGCAATCTCTTCTTTTTCTTTACCTGTGCCTCTGTTTGGTAACACTGAATGAAGTGATAGCCCGAGGACTAGGTACCTGTTTTCAAGAGGAGGCCAATAAAAGGTGCTCAAGCTGCAAAAAGGTCACTGGCAGTGCTCTCAACTGGCAACAGCCGGCATCAACCACTCCTACGTAATTTCGTCCGATCTTTTCTTTGAGAAGCAAACGCGCGCTGGTGTTTGACGCGTTCACTCCAGGCAATAGCTTCACTCGCCTCCTTCCTTCCTTTCTTCCTTCTTCTTCCTTCCCTCTTCCCTGCATGCGAAGTCCTCAACCACAACTTCGCACCTTTCTCAACTTCCCCCTCTTTCATCAAGCGTAAGAACAACTCAAGTTCTGGCTTAGAGAGATTCTTCAGGATCTTTCTTTCTTCATTCTCCTTTTCTTTCCTGCATTTTCAGCACGTCACATCAAGGATCGGTTGTGATCTTCAAAACCAAACACTCGATCAGACACCAAGACAATCCTCAAACTCACGGTACGTAAAGCTTTCTTGCCTCTTCTTCTCCCTCTTCTTTTCAACTCAAGATCTTATTGAGTGTTGCTGCTGCTTCGAGGTGTAACACCACCCGTTTCCACAACAACCCGATCATTCTTGCCTTAGGATGATGACCCTAAAGGTTGAGGAATCTTAGTGTACCTCAGTTAACGAGCTTCCTTCACATTTATCCTAACATCTCTTTTCCTTCTCTCAAAAGCTGAGATCCAATCTTTCGTTGGTTGCTTCTCCATTCCCTGCATCTACAACACCTTCCTACCTTGGCGCTATCTCTAACATATCAGTATAATAGCCTGATTCTACATACAAGACTTGTTGACTACCGTTACTTGACCATGTCGGACTGGAACAACGACCAGGGGGGCTCCTCCCAGTGGAACGATGACAATCAAGCCATGTGTGTAGTTCCCGACGCAGGAAACAGCCTTGAGGAACTCTGATTGACCTTTACAGCAACAACTCTGCCAACGATGCCGGTTTCGGTAGCACCGGTTTTGACAACACCGAGGGCTTCGAGAATGATCAGGCCAATGGTGACGACAAGTGCTTTGGCTGTGGAGAGCCTGGGTATGTGGCTGATCTACTGAGGGAACACCATTATCTAACACTTTGCAGTCACCGTCGCGCCGAGTGCCCCAACCCTCAATCCAACGACAATGACAAGTGCTTCGGTTGCGGTGAGATTGGGTAAGTTATCTGCAATCGTGTAACAACAAGATCTGACACTTCGTAGGCATCGCCGAGCGGATTGCCCTAACCCCCAGGAGATGACTTGCCGCTATTGCAAGAAGTCCGATCATATGCTCAAGGACTGCCCCGACAAGCCCCCGATGATCTGTGAGAACTGTGGTGAAGAAGGTTAGTTTCATCTATGCTGGGTCATAGGCTATAGCTCACCTTCATAGGCCACATGCGCAAGAACTGTGAGAAGCCTCGCAAGATCAACCGTGACAACGTTGCCGATGTCGAGGCGGATGTCGCGTGGGACAAGATCAAGGAGGCCACCTCTGAGAGGGATATCGACGACGTCAAGGAGGCCGTTCAGGAGTACGTCAAAGCTGTGAACGGAGACATCACCTACCGTGCCCTTCAGGAGGCGTTGATTGACCATGGAATTGGCCTTTGGCTGATCCCAACTGAGCGTTCCCTGCTCCAGGTCTTCACCAACATGGACCTTCAGGGGAACATGGGTAAGAAATATACTGTTTCTTACCGCTTCGTCGAAAAGGCCGACCGCCCTCGCGAAATGGAAAGGTGGCCCAAGGATCGCGAGGAACTCCTTTCACGCCTCGAAGACGCTGGCGAAATTGTTGACCGAGGCATTCCCCTGTGCACCAACTGCCGGGAACTTGGACACATCTCCAAGCACTGTCCTCAGGAGAAAGTGGAACGAACCGATGCACCCAAGATCTCGTGCTTCAACTGTGGCGCGGATGGTCACCGTGTTCGAGACTGTAAGTACAAGTCATTGACCTCCTGGTGCATTGCTTTAAGGCTAACCAACCAGGCCCCGAGCCTCGCGTGGACAAAAACGCGTGCAAGAACTGCGGGTGAGTCTTTGATCGACCCGTTTTGTTACTATGCAGATGATAACATCAATAGAAAATCCGGCCACAAGGTTGCTGATTGTGAGGAGCCGCCCAATCCCGCCAACGTCGAATGCCGCAAGTGCAACGAAGGTATGCTCATCCCAGGTACATCAAGTCTACTCATTCTAACTTTTGTAGTTGGCCACTTCGCCAAAGACTGTCCTCAGGGTGGTGGCAGTCGAGCTTGCCGCAACTGTGGTCAGGAGGGCCACATGGCCAAGGATTGTGACCAGACTCGCGACATGTCTACCGTGACCTGCCGCAACTGCGAAGCCCAGGGCCACTTCAGCCGGGACTGCCCTGAGCCCAAGGATTGTGAGTACTTATATGATATGTCTTTGGTCATCTTGTAACTGACCGTCTAATAGGGAGCAAGGTGCAGTGCAGTAACTGCCAGGAGTTCGGTCATACCAAGGTCAGATGCAAGGCCCCTCTCGCCGAGGAGGCTGACAGTGGTTTCCCCGCCGGTGATGATGGCGGCTGGTCCAACGACCAGGCTGCCGGTGGTAATGAAGGACACGCCTACGGTAACCAGAACGCTGCTGGTGGTGACGATTGGACCTCTTCTGGTGGTGGTAAGCCTATTGAGGTTGGCAGCAGCGTTTGGTAAACGACCTCCACAAGCACGACATTGTCGTCCAGAGAAGAGCATCTCTTCTGAGAGTTTTGGTGGCTACACTTGACGAATGGCATGAGAGAAGTTGACGAAGCGAAAATAAAGGGGAGTGAGGTAGTGGACGGATATCGTCAAAAACTTGGTCATTGGAGGAGAATAAAGGACCTAAGTAGCCAGATATGAAGCCGTACTCGGGAAAATCCCAATCGCGCTGGGAAGACACATAGATCCTTGCATTGTGAATTGGTGGTAATATGTGCCAAAATGCATCGAAAGCGTTGCCCGCTGTTTGTTAATAGCCTCCAACATACGGAGTTGTGATATCAAGAGTATCGAAATTGCGCTACAAAATTGGAAGACGCCTATCACGAGACAAATTCAGAGCAATATCATAAATAGCACCACCTATCGACGCAATCTTAGCAAGCTTGGGAGTTTCTTCTTAGAAATAGGGCATCCATTTATGCTGGCGATCAAACATAACTAGATTGCCGATCCAGTGCTATGCGATCCGGGATATGAGAGTATTGAGCGCATACTGAGCGCTTGAATGCTGAACATGATATGAACAATAAAGTGCGTGAAGAACTTATAGCTCATATGGCAGAGCCTTCCGCTCGCTAACTAAGAGAGCGGCGATAGAATCTACCTGCGATGGACGCTTCGCGCCTGGGCCAGTGTGTTTATTGGTACTGTCCAGTACGACCGATATAGGTTCTTGAACTAGACAAGTACTCTTATCTCTGGTCTATGCGATTTCGCGGTTTTATACTGACAAATATATCGCCACCAAATGACCGCTTGGTCATGATTACATGGGCTATTTGGTAGTTCTCCCAATAGATGCCCTTGATGGTCTATCACGAGTGGTCGACCACTGGAAACTTGCAAGGTACCACCACGTCTCTATGAAATGACATATGTTGTTTAAGCAAGAGAAACTTAACGAGACACTCAACATATACCCTTGTTTTGAGCATAAATGCTTTGCTGGGACCACAGTCAGCTCCTCAACGGAGTGCTCTCTGTATAAGGAAGTAGAAGTAGGCAGAGCAACACTCCTCTTCTTCGCGTCTATGATTTGTAAGGTGATTTTTGAAACCAGAGCAGCTCCTTGACCTTGGCCCTTTCGTAATATTTTGCTCCTTGAACTGTTCAGCAGGTATGGGTTGCGAATTCTAGTTGAAGGGGCACTGAAGCTGGAATGGTTACAGTTCATGTGACAAAAGCAGTTTCATTTTTATTTCGACACAGTTATTTACCTTGTCCGCTACACTACGAATTCGATGTCATTTCTAATAATGTTAAATGCTTCGATTAACAAATGCTAAGTGGATTGTCGAGAAACCAAGAAACCAGCATATACTGTAACTCTTAGACAATGAGTAACATACAAAAGGCAAATCGACCGACAATGACTGAAAGCTCATCATATTTTCAAACACGTCTTTTCGAGTCAACATCCAATGCTGGTCCAGGGTAACTTCCACGATGGTAAGGTACAGTAATTCACTCCAACGTGTGACAATCCACAGCTCATTTCTCCAATGCAGATCTGCCCATGACCCGTGGCTGTGGGACAAGTTGAGCCGCCTCGAGCAAGCAGATTCCAACCAACTTTCCCATAGAGATTGAAATAGAAATGCGATACGTCAATACCACAGCAAAATTACTCTATATGGACGTATACACATAATGCAAACCAAGAGCATGCAGAACCGTTTCAAGCTTGGCGCTCTCGGAGACACCTCCATTGTCTTGACTCGAGATAGCGTTGCACACCAAATCTCGATCATGTGCCATCTAGATCTCGATTTTTCCCTAAAAGGCCGATCTGTCTGTAAGACGGAGGACAGCAAGGACTGTAAGGGCGGACACGACTAAGACGGACCGGCCACTTGACCCAGTCGCCGGAACGAGAAAGCTCCATGGGATGGATTAGTTGGCGATTCAGAATTGATTATCAAAAAGGTAAACGCGATAACAGAAGATAATTGCAATTAGTAGGTGTGCTCGGCCGAGTTCACTTAAACGTCATAGTCCCATAACCTGGGGCATTAGAGTTATGGAAGCGGCTCTGCTGCTTGTTCCAACTTGGATCAAGATTTGGGCAGAGCCGCAGTAAAACCCGGCTTTTTTCCACAACTCCCGGTTTTGATTCGATTATCTACGATAATCAAGTGAATCCGTCGCAAGGTATGGAGAAGATTTGCGTCATAATTCAAGACAGGCGGGTCTTGTTTCTGGTGCTCGCGTGGGGAAGCTATTCGTGACATGGATGCCATGAGCCTCGGGCTTGCCCATGCGGTACAACATTAACGCCTGTCCTTGTGCCTGTTGAGCCAAGCAAAGAGAAGAACAAGGATGAGTTATCGTGATCCTGTCTTTCACCCTGGGCGGTTGATTTAGTTTATGGGGAAGGGGGTTGAGTTGTGGAACTTGAGATACAGGAGACAAGACAACGAAGGAAGCTTGGAAATATTAGATGGACGCATAGAAATGCAAGGCAAGGCAAGGACACGACTTGGACGGAACGGAGCTCTCTACCAATTCAAGCTGGCCAATCTGGTTCTGTCGGAAGCTGAGCACAGCTCTACCGTAACGGAGGTCGAGACAGCATTCCTTGGACGGTAGCTCAAAGGGGCCAAGAAGACGGGACTGGATTGTCTCATCTCTCGACTCTCCAATAGACGGCCAAGCTGACGTCATGCCCAAGTCATATTGCGCTTCAACGTCTGCGTGTATCGCCACAGTGTTTCTTGTTGTGCGTATCTGTGCCCTCAATGTGACACTGTGTGGTGTTGTTCAAATCTGCCTCGGAGCATCGCGTCTTTGGTTGATGATATTGACTTCACTCCTCCCTCTCCCCGCAAATGCCGGAGGTATCGGTTGAATCTCCCCGAAATCTTCAAGGACAAGATGGACGCCATCCGAGATTAAAACCCATTGCCATGCGTTAGGTACTGTAAATGCATTCACGGAGACAACCCACGCTCACTCGAACGCCGGTACACGCCATGTTGTCTGTGAGTGGCCAGACTTGAGGTGAGGATCCGACATAGTCCAGGGGGTAAGTTGCTAGCGTGCAGCCTCGATTTCCAACTGATAGCTTGACCACTCAAGAGCAAGTATTAAAGCGAAGGAGTGAGAATCACGGAGGTTTCTCGCCAGGTTGCCCACCAACGAGCCTCTCCTCTTCGGCGCGGCCCCGGCCGGAGAATTCATGGGGGGACGATAGTCGGTCAACTCGATGTTAAGCTTGAGCCTTTGAGAAAGGGGCTTGAAGCAGAGCAAAGCAAAAACAAGCATCCATCTACACTTTGACCAGCGCAACTAGACGAGCAAAAATTGGGGTAATAAGTTTCATAGTTTCACATGAGAGACTTGATAATAAAGGACTATTCCATTGCGGCTCTTCAAAAACAGACCATTTCATGTGCGCACAGAAGTCTTCGTGTTTTACTTTTTAATAAGCAAACCTAATGTGTGTGCTGTAGAGTTCAGGGGGTGTGTTGTAGCCGATGTCGATCCCTCAACAACTCCTTGAATTATAAATCAGTCGAGGCCGAATTCACGGAGCTGTTTGAAGAAACTCTGAGCGGTATCTAAAGTCTGGTACATGATATTAGAGAATTGTTAATTGGGGATAGAGCCAAGACCATCAAGATTGTGCAAAGACAACATCAATATCCCAACAGATAAACATTGTTACCTTGGTAGACGTCAACCAGAAACGTGACATTGATCCATTTCGTTTCCAGAAAATAGGCCAGGCAAGGGGCGGGAGCGAGCCCCAGACTGGCTCTACCTGTGGGCTGTAGCCAAGAGCGCGGAGCTTTTCCACCAGCATTAGTGCTCGAGCTTGTTACCAGAATCTCAATCAACCTTGAAACCATGGTCGAGATTAGTCAGGGCCACGAGACGGGAGGAATCAATTCGCGTGTCCAAGTGAATGACATGAATTCTTGTCTTGTTGTTGTGCTTTGGCATGGGCCTCCTTGCGTCATCGCGACGTGAAGCAAGCCAATTGGGTTTGGGAAGGTGGGAATGACGGTGGTGCTCCGGTCTACAGACCCGCTCTTTCACTGCTTTTTGCTGGCTTGCTCGAGTTGGAGGGTGGACCCGACAAAAATGCTGTGAAAACTTGTATCCGCACAGTGCGAGGACATGTGGACTGAAAGAATACGCGAGTAATTAAACGGTTTTTGTTTAACGTCGATCACCCCCCGACCGGCCACCCCCACAGACCGGCCACCCATTTTCCACCCAACCATCCCAATTTCTATATCATCAGAATCACCACAACTCAATGAATTTTTATCCGATTTTAATTCTGACTTCGCCAATCGATTCAAAATGCATAAATAGACCGAAAATGATATGCTTCGCGCAATTTCGATGGTTCAAAGTGGTGTCTCTGTGAGAAAAGCTGCCGCCGCAAATGGTATCAGCAAGTCAACACTTCAAGGTCGGCTCAACGGCGCCACAACACCACAGGAAGCTCAGAAACCGCGGCAAAAGCTCTCTGAGGATCAGGAAAGGCGACTGAGAGACTGGATCATTGTTCATGCTGATTTGGGATGCCCTGTCAGTCATCATCAGGTCCGTGAGTTCGCCAGCAACATAGCCCGGCGTAACGGCTTCCCTGAAGGCGTTAGAAAGAACTGGCTATAGTCGTTTTTGGCCCGATATGAAGATATGAAGACTTTAAAAGGCAAGAAAATTGATTCTGAACGGTTCAATGGCGCATCTGCTGACATCATCAAGGAGTTCTTTATGCTGCTGATAATGCCGGTGATAAGACGCATCTAACAGAAGAACCGTTAGAATATAGACGAAGTTAGTATAATGGAAGGGATAGGAATAAACGGTCTGGTGCTCGGTCATAAGGAGAAGAAGTCAGCACTTATTAAACAGCCTGGTTTAAGGTCCTGGATCACAATATTAGAGTATATCTCAGCGGCAGGATCGATCCTGCCGCCAACGGTGATCTTCAAAGGGAAAACACTCTAACAATAACATTTCCCTGATGATCTTAACTTCCTAAACGACTGGAACTTCACCTGTAGCGAGAAAGGATAGACAAATCATGAAATTGCGTTAATTTGGCTGAAAACGGTATTTATACCGTTAACAAAGCCCAAGGAAAGGAACAAGCCTCGACTGTTAATCCTTGACGGTCATAGAAGTCATATAACCGAGGAATTTCTCTTTAAGTGTTATAATAATAACATTTTCCTTCTTTTTCTTCCGGCACACACTTCTCATATCCTTCAACCATTAGATATATCTATCTTTGGTCCTCTGAAGCGAGCATATCGCCAATTCATATCAGATCTCGCATCTATCGCTGATTCTAGCAATATCGGCAAGATTTCCTTCCTTCATAACTATCACAAGGCACGGAAGGATGCTCTGACGAAATCCAATGCTTGTGCCGGCTTCAAAGCCACCGGACTATGGCCCGTCAATCTAGCGAAGGTCCTATTGAACCCGATGGTCACGCAGACAAAGATTCTTCCCTTTACACCTATTTCCCCGGCAAAAGAGAAACATTCCAGTCATTTTC
>JABFFF010000636.1:0-27394 GCA_013623665.1 Fusarium sublunatum | reverse complement strand
CCCCGGCTCCGCCCCGGAGCTTAGACCCACCCAGGCCACTCACTATACCTAGGTTCCCTAGTTCCAAAGATCACCGTCTCTTTGAGGGTCCCCAATACAGGCCAAGCAAGATCCCCGTCCTCTGTCATATAGATACTACATACCTATGTATGATACCCAGCATACATGAGTTATTATCCATGTCGTGCATATGGGAAAAGTGGAGTCCGCTTCTGCCTTGCATAGAACCAACCAAACTTTGTGTCTTAGGACAACTTCTCGTCAAGTATTTATTCACCCTGTTTTTCCCACGCGCAATAACATCTGCTCGACCCAAACAACAATGTTATGTCTTGGTCCATACTCCCAACAGAGCTCCGGCTCAAGATCTTTGAGTCCCTCGCTCAGATCACCAAAGATGATGGAAAGCCTCTTGCCGGTTACGCGACGGTATGTGCCGACTGGCAATCCTTCTTTGAAGGCCAAACCATGCATAGCATTTTCCTCCTAGTAGAAGAACTGGGCACGTTTCGATCCGTTTTTAAGCTCAGACACAGGAGAAAACTTGTTCGACAGCTGTGCCTCGTACTGGAGCTCAAAGTCCCTGCTGGGCTAAATCCTTCCGCTATTAGCGAATGGCCTTTCCTATACCATACCACAGGTGACACGATCAGGCAACTGTGGTTCCGTGCCACTCACAATACCAGCACAAGCTCCAAGTTGGAAGACGAACAGTGGGACATTGACAAGTCTTTCACCCGGGAGGTGCGCGCTCTATTCCATGTGCTGAGCACGTGGAAAAGGAGTCAGGTTTAGCATCAAGGCATCAGCTTGGAAATACTGGCCGATCGTAAAAGCCGCTGGCAGAGTTCTGCATCCTTCCTCGGCTCAACAACTGATCCGGTGGTGTTTAAAGGTAACCCACTCAGGCCGTCGATAAAGAAAAACCTTGTCAAAATTGGAAAATCCGACTTCAGCAGCTTGCTCAATATCGACTTCGGAGGCCTTTCCACGTCCAAGCTACCTCGCGTCCGAGTCATCACTAGCCTTTCCATCACACGAAAGAGCGTTCGGTACTTTCATCCTGCAGGGGTGACCCTCATCATGGAAGCTCTCCCGCACCTGGAATCGTTCGTCTGGGAGTTCAGGCAACGTGAAGCACGCGAGATAGATGATGTATTTCATGATCAACTGTCTCAAGCTTGGCTGGCCTTGCCCAGTTCCTCACTCGTCTCTCCACCAATTACAGCATCGATACTTTCGAGTTCTTCGACAGATGCGGGCATCAATGCCCTAACCTCCAACATCTCAAAGTCTGGCCACAGCAAATGATTGCCGACGAGTCGCCTTCAACTCAGCATGTGCTTCTACAAAAGATAGTTGCGGCGGTGTCACGGACGCCCAAACTAAGGTTTCTTGTGGTGCGTAACAACCCGAGCACCCATGCAGGGTTTCTAAGCTACGAGTTTTCGGACGACTTGTCTTCACTTCAGTTGTGGTGCAGCTGGGACTTTGAGATCAATGGCCCCTGTATGGAACTTTTGGAAGGAATTGTAAGGAAGAGATGGAGTCGTTCTGTTAGTCTAAGCGTGGAGAGAATGCCTATAGAAAGGGTCAGGTTCTCTCACACAAACACTTGAGCACGATCCGGGAACTACTAGATAATAATCGAAACGTTTATGAAATTTGGAGAGTTCTTTTAGACTGAAAATTCATGACGCTATCATCTCTCCAGATTCGTAGTCCGAACCAACGCGAGGCTGTCCTGCACCAGGTCGGCTAGATTGGAGAAGTTTATGAAGATAATGCCTAATTTTAGGTCACATTCCTTAGAGAATTAAATTTTATTATGAGAAACTAGTGCTGTCGCTGCTAAAGCGTTGCGTACTTTGTACATAAGTGGTTATGAAGATTATTATTGCCTTAGTACACAGTAGATTACGTATGCTTTTCCAATCTTGTCAGGTTCCCGGAGCGCCTAATGTCTCTTGTATAAATAATTCCATATACTAACTACATAAACCGTCTAGAAATAAGTAATCCAGAGTATATTAAAGCCTCCGGAACAATGCAGTTAGATAAGGGGCGGCAGAGAGTGAAGGTCCAATTACGGGAAGCGTTTAAGCTGGTCACATGCAGTCCAGGTCTATTTATATGTATTGAGTATAATAGAGTACAGATAAAGCTAGTCAGTGCAGTTCCCCAGAGCCCGTTTAGAAAGGCACAGGAACATTGCGCTCAAGATAACCCAGCCACTTGGGAAGCCGACGCCTAGAGGGAGCTTTCTTGGAAAGCTGAAGATCCTCAATAGCACTAGCCCACTTGACCAGTTCATCCTCAGCAAAGGCAGTCTGCATGATACCAAGGCCAAAGGGCATGCCTGACTCTGCTGCGTAGCCACCGGGGATAGTGATGACGGGATATCCAGCCTGAGCGGCGATCTGGGGGGCCTGGCCGACCTGGGGAGGGATGAGCAGACCGGAAAGCTTCTTGCCCTTGTTCTTGAGGGCGTCATCAATGCCCTTGCGAGTGGAGGTCTGGCAGAACTCGAGGGCTTGCCAGTAGGTCTGGTCGCGCACACCGTTGGTCTCGAGGGAGGCGAGAAAGCCGTCTTGGCCAGAGGCAAAGGCAGGGTGACCCTTACCGTCCTCGTAGGGGTAGCCACCCTCCGTGCCGTCGTAGTCTTTGTTGTACCTGGTGATGGTCAGTGGTGGTCCAAGCTGGGAGGGGATGCTACTGACTTGACGATGTCCGCAAGATCACGGACGTTGGTGTTCTTGACCTCGCTCAGGTAGGTCGCGATGTTACGGTAGAAATCCACCTTGATGTAGGTATACTCAGACTCATTGGGAAAGCCTCGAGTAGTGCCATAGTCCCAGTTCCAGCCGTCGGGGCTAATGACTATACGTCAGATCAAGTAAGAATGCATGGAAATTCTAGCACATACCTGACGAGTGTCTCGTAGTTGGTGATCTCGGTGTTGTTAACGATAGTAGCACCGGCGGACTTGATGAGATCAATAAGGTCAAGAAGCTGAGACTGCATCTCTGCATCAGCATGCACCCAGAAGCTCTTCCAAGGAAGGCCAAAGACTGCGCCCTTGAGAGCCTTCTTGTCAGTGAGGAACTGCGCATAACCTCCCTTGGGGGTCTTGTTCTTCTGCGCAAGGGTGTAGTTGTCTCGCTGATCGACACCGTAGATGGCGTCAAGGACAAGAGTAGCATCCTTGACGGTACGGGCAAATGTACCGACAGAGTCCTGATGCTCACTCTCGGGAATGACACCAGCACGCGAGGTCAGACCAACGGTGGGCTTAATACCGACGATGGCGTTACGGTTGGCGGGGTTGATAACTGACAGGAACGGACGTTAAAACTTGACTCGGGCGTCTAGGTTCAAGAGTGACTTACCACTACCGTCAGTCTCAGTACCGAGCGAAAAGGCGATAGCATTAGCACCAACACCAACAGCGCTCCCAGATGAGCTTCCACCAGGGTTGACGGTGAAGTTGTAGGCGCTGCGGACCTGGCCACCACGAGCAGAATAACCTTCGGAGTAGTCGTTGGAGCGCATATCAGCCCACTCGCTCAGAGTGGCCTTGCCAAAGAGAACAGCGCCAGCATCGCGGAGCTTCTTGACAACGTAGGCATCGCGAGGAACGACGTTGCCAAGGATAGCCCAGCTACCCGCAGTAGTCTCGAGGCTATCCTTAGAGGCGATGTTGTCCTTGACGGTAAAGGGAATGCCATGTAGAGGACCGCGGACCTTGCCCTTCTGTCGCTCTGCATCGCGCTCAGCTGCAATGGCGAAGACATCAGGGTTGACCTGCAGGACAGAGCTGAGCGCACGATTAATTGCTTGTTTGAGGTTTGTCGATCAAAGGCAAACTTACTTGATGTACTCTTCGGTCTGATACGTCCGCGTGAGGTAGCACGTCACCAGCTGAACAGAGGTGAGCTTGCCCTTCTTCATGGCGTCTTGCATCTCTGTAAAGGTGGCCTCCTCGAGCTTGAAGCCATTGCAATCGGCCATTGGGAAGAGCTTCTCCGAGTCGGCATTTTCCTGCAGAGGAAGAAGATTGGGGTTGTACTCAAAGAGAAGCAGATCGTCGTTTTTGGCGCTCACGGCGTGGCTAGACAAGAGACAGAGGCCAGCGGCCAACGACAGCCTGAGAAGCATCGTGGTGGGCGAAGTAAACAACGGTAAAAAGCAAAGGTGATGGAGCACGTCCAAGAAGGAATAGAAGCTGCTATCTTATGTTTATTCCCTTTTGCAGGGTTCACTTACGGTCCGGGCCAAGAGCCGTTTGGCCGCTAGGCGTAGAGGATGCAATTAGGATTTAGGTACGTATGGAGGCTAAGCAATAAACTAGAGAGAATGGCATGGTCTTTGCCAGCCCGGTTCATAAAAGATATAAATTACTTTGGCTCTCATTCTTGAAGATCATTACTGAGTTCATCTGGCAGTTCGAATCGCCCAGATTCATGGAACTAGAGCGCCGAGGCCCTACAACTCTACCAGTTCCGGGCGTCTGAGGTCGCTAAGCATGGGACTACAGCAGGTCGATGGCTTGCTCCAGTGATCGAGTTCAAGATCTACAGGGCTAGCTGAACTAGCAGGAACCAGTCTTCCGTGCCGCAGTTAGAGGCAGAAGACTAGACTTGATCAAGAATGGCTTGGACGCAGGCTGAAAATTGTTAGTCAAGGGAAACGCTGCCCAAGGTTCATCCAGCCATTGCATCCAGGCACATCTCGCCCTGAGATTGATGTTGGCATCGTGGGATATTACCCGTATGCAAGGGGCACGCCTACATGGACAATATCGATTTGAGCATGCAAAAGACAGATTCAGAGTAGTAATCTAGCATTCATCAAGATATGCCATATAATTAAACAATAAAACAGACCTGAAACTCCCACTAGCTCTTCCATTCCAAGAGGTATTTCCAGCCCAATCCCTGATGCTACACGCTCGTGCAAATGGAACCCTCCACGTCTTCAGCGACTATTACTCCGTTCGCCGTCGCTTTCACTTTTAGTCCTTTGAATATCCTCTTTCAATCGAAAGTCGACTTGCACGAGAATCCCATCAGTGCTTTTCACGCTTTGACTGTCTGCTGGCATATCCTTGGCCCCGTAACACGTTGTGCTTTTGGCTGAAGTATCGCGACTCGCGAGAACGTCGTGCTCGGGTCGGAAATTGAGCGACTGCAGAGCTGTAGAACCTCGACTGCTCTTTTGCTTGCTGAATGAATTGCCCGTGCCCTCCTCCTGCGAAATGTCTCGTCGGAGAATGTACTTGTCAAACAGTGGCTTGACACCAGGTATAGACAGGGCGATGAGGGTAGCACCAATCTCGCTGACTTCAATGGCTAACATTGGGTTGTCTGTGCACATATCAGTTAGATAATGAGGAATGTGTATGCATCAGGTCGTGACTTACAAGCCCAGGACATATCCGTTTGCCATTGACCTTCAATAACAAGAACAAGACGAGCGATGGAGATCGCGATAACACTAACATCTTGTAAGCGCAGCCAAGTAGTGCTGGTATTCACAATACTTACGAAGTACCGGGTAAAAGAATACAAGCAAGCTGAATCTTTCGCTTCCGGGGCATCTCCAACACTCGCAGCATCACAATCGGGATGCCGAAGAGTAGGAAATCGCATATAAGCGACACAGACGAGTTGACGCTGTAAACAAGACCCCATTGCAGACACACATAATCATTGAAATTAGGCTGGAAGGGATATGGCCAGAGCGCAGTAACAGGCATGCAGTGGAAGATGAGGAGGAAGATCTGCGGAAGAAATCCAGCAACGAGAATGCCAAAGACAATCCTGATGACCAGCAGAAGACGGTCGTGAAGGGCGCAGAGGCGGTAGTAGAAGGCGAGACCGGAGACACGACAGAGGAGCAGCGCAGTTGTGTAGATGACGTGAGCATAGAAATCGAGGGCTTCGGTTTTCTCAATGGTTGGCATGTCGAGAACGTATTGGATGTAGTCGAAGTGTCGTCCCGAGCCCAGAAGGATGAGTTCGATGCATAAGCCCACAAAGGCTATCAGGCACATCTACCGAGCTGTCAGTTTGACGATGTTACACGTTGAGAGATTGACATATGTCATTGTAGACCTGGGAAGTGCAGAGGGGTGACAAGTAAACAAAGTGAGACTCACCCATGATGCCAATGTCAGAGCATCGTCGAGTCCGAACCGGCGGATGAGGATCCCTCGTGCGACGAGTCTTCCAAGGACAATAATACTCGTAAGGGCAGTAACAAGAACAATACCAACAATGGCAGGAGTGTCCTTTGTCTCGTTGAGATACTCTGCTGTGATGCCCTTGGGAACCTTTCCATCGGCGATAGCCTGGTCGACTTTAGGGTCCGACATGATGGTCTTTGTATCTCAACTCAACCCGACTCCATGAGCCAAGAGAGGAGTCTTTAGTATTTGGACTTCAGAAATACAAGCAAAGCAGAAGGAGTCCAAAGCCTTATACCAAGCTTCCTGTTTCTAAGTTTGCCTCTAGTTCAACGACGTGCAGGCAGTTGACAAGGGAGAGGCACCAGAGTTTGGCTCCTGTAACGGCCTTTTCCTTCCATCTCCTGTTTATCACGGAACGCTCATTTTGTTTCTTTTCGTCTCTGCAGGAAAAAAAAATAATCCCCTAGTGACGCGGTACCTCGCCAACAGAGGGTGTGGTGATGCAACCATACTTGGCTTATCGACTGCACGAGACCGGGAAGGGTAGGAGACTATCTGGGATTAAGGGACGGAAGGATCTAGTGACACAGATGGCGTCGGGCTGGCTTGTGATAGAGTTTTGGGTGGAAATCATCAAGTAGCAATCGCGTAACTCTTCCGTAGTTGATTGTGCATCTCCCCTGTTTATCGCGCAACACGACTTGCCCTTCTAGTAGCGGTACCTGTCTTGTTCCTTGCAGAGATGTTGATCCATTACCTAACCCATGGAACCGGGACTGGAAGTTTCTTCATGTTCTCGCCCTGCATTATACACGAGTTTCGCCATATGCATACGGAGACGTCACATTCAGTTCAGCCTTATGATCCCACATGTACTTGCTTGGAATGGTTCTACAGCATCTGGGATTCGTCTCCCAAATGCCAAGGTCCATCCTCCAGCGGTTTCAGCATGATTCTGACGAGTCTGACGGGTCTCTCCGTGGCGCGCATTCCTTGCCTCAGAGTTATGCACGCTCAGATCCACGCTTGGTCAAGGCTGAGCTAGACAACGAACGTCTGTGGGAGATTATATCCCTCGTCGGGTTTTTCTATCAGCCACAAAGTGTAACTGACCTTCCGTGACTGGCTAAAGTAGCTCCCGCATCTGGCAACCGTTCCGCATCTTGTGTAGATCTTGTCTATTTTCGCTGTCTTGCTGAGCTGAGTTACTAAAAACTATTCACATTCTCAACTTAAACGCCGAATGTGTCAATATGACACTACGTTACGTTTAAACGATTGCAAATATCTCAATTCGTGGTCCAAGCTATACATGACCAACTGACAACACGGCACACAAGCCACTCCGTGTTGATTAGTAAAACATTTGCTACATCCCTAGCCTCATACTAAAAAAAGCAAACCTGTTCCTGAAGAGTCTTCCACACCTGATTGTCTAGTCTAAGCTTGGCAACAGGGCCCGGCGATATTCGTGATCTTAGTTACGGACAGAGCGGCAACGGCGCAACCGGGTATTGACATCCGCCAGATTCCGATCAAGCCGTAGTGTGCTAGCAGAGTTTTATAGGAGCCATATAAATTTAGCATCTGTCTAGTGAATCGAAAGCGTCCTGTTGAACAGGACCCTTAAGTAGTCGTCATGGACTCTAGCCCTCTATCAAGACCACTACCAGATGGTCTAGGTAGGCCGTAGTGTTTTATGTCCCTTAGTTGCACACAGTCACCCAATAGGAAGCACACCTAGTTTCTGCTCTTGGCAGGGTGTTTTATTCAGCTGCACATGCTATAATTGACTAGCAAGGTCCAGGCCAGTTGATTCTACCTATGTATAAGCGAGGCTGAACCCCATGCTGTTCACTAGATAATTGAGGATGCGATAGTCTTGTAGAGTTTTAAGAAGGATCGTGTCTAGTTGTTCTAGACCCTGATTCTCATTGCTCGATTTACCATGCGCCCACTGAAAAGGCATTCTCGTGCCGTAGCCGAAACTCATCGTAGCTCAATCATCTCTATCCCTAATTCTCTTGAGCGCGACTTGTCCGCAAAGTACTGTGTCGTTCTGGAGAAGCTGCAATCCCCTACGTACAGGAAAATACTCACACACTCTTCTAACTCACAAAAGGCGGTGGTGTCTTTTCGATAAGACCACAAAATCACACTTTTCTGCCTCTCGTGAAATGACGACAAACTCATGGCTGTCTGCTGGACAGACCTTCGGCCGTGATCTTAGCAGAAGTGTGGTATCTCGCTGGACTTGCGCGACCATTTCGCTTGCCCTGAAGCCCGGTAGCTTTTTCATTAGAGAGTCAAACCTTTAGACACTTC
Source organism: Fusarium sublunatum (assembly GCA_013623665.1). Classification (NCBI taxonomy): domain Eukaryota; kingdom Fungi; phylum Ascomycota; class Sordariomycetes; order Hypocreales; family Nectriaceae; genus Fusarium; species Fusarium sublunatum. The sequence goes on along the minus strand of JABFFF010000636.1, from coordinate 18,879 downwards.
CTAGCTTGGTGCTAGACTCGTCTACGTGCTGTTGTGCTTGTCCGAAACGCTGTCTCAAAAGGTCTTCGGCCGTCCCTAGCTCATGAAGCATCTCTTCCATGGCCGCTTTGGACCCCTCTCTTTTGTCTGGTGCCATGGGATCGTGGTCTTCACCCGCAGACCATCTGTCGTTAATCGGAATTATTGAAATGCCGAGATCAGTCCAAAGATATCGGGTGCTTTCCACAGATCTACGTTAATGTCGTCGGCCCCGAAAGCGCGAGCCAAGTTCAGCAATGGGTGCGGATTCGCCGTGCTCGCGGTCCAGCGTATCATCTTAACGATTGACATCTGAAAATGTGAAGAAGCACCAGACAGCGAGTCCAAGGCCGGGCTCACTTCAATAACGCTTATGACACAGACCATGGGGGCGAATAAGCTATGCCCAAGAATGGTAGCATCATCCCCTGGTTTGAACTACCCATCATGACCCCTCGATACATCGAGGTTAGCGTCACCTTTAGGTGCTCCGAACAAGAGACAGTCTTGAAGTCCCCGAGATACACCATGTAGTATTTGGGGGAAACTGTACACCCAGGATGGTAAGTCATCTTGTTGGTCCTTGATTGGAGTCGCGGGACCTGCTCCCCTGAGGATGTCGAGTCGTGACGGTGAGTCTGGGGTCTCCATCCTCAAGCTCAGTGCATATATAGGCCGAAGCGAGTGACTTGTATGCGGTATAGTCCGGCTCAATGTCGAGACCAGAGATCCCTAGCATGGCGTAGACATGATCTTTCGGGCTTTTGGCCGCGTATTTTGCACCGAAGGTAGAGAGGATGCGCTGTGTCTCTTGCGTTCGCGTGCGCTGATGTTGAAGCGAATATTCTAGCCCAGTTGCTCAGGCGTAGTCTTTGGAATATGGAAGAAGATACACACCCTTGTTCCTCTCACTTGTCTGGCCTTCCTATCCACTTCGCCAACCCATTGCAAGGCGTGTAACAATGTACCGAACTTGAGCGACGACAAGCGATGGATAATGATAGCTCTTTGCCAGTATCTCAGGTTAAAAATATTGGAGATGGTGTCACGAGGTTACGAGAATTCTTCAGAGTTCCATGGCTTGGCTTGGAGCACCAAGGGACGTTCGATTGCCCACTTCAGGGTCATCTCTTGATCCGCTGTAGAATCGGGAACATTGAAGCTATTCTGAATAGCACCATTGGCAATGGATTTGAAGGCGCTTAATGCCAATTGAATGTCTGGGCTTCGGGCGTCTATGTCCAGACAGGGAAAGATGACCTCCGCAGAAGGATAGGTAGTCTTCATCGACTGAGCCTGGTGGTCATTCTCCAGGTCATCGTTCTGGTTGATGCAAACGGCATCGGCACATAGCCGAAATTGTTTTAGTTCCCTCTGTGGAAAAGTCTTTTTTCCAGTGAAAAGGGACATATTTCAGGACATTTCTCAGACTGAGTGTAATAGCATGGATGGCGCCGTTGATGATGATCTTGTGTGTATTCCCAGTGTCCCCCCAGAGGTAAGATAATGCGCAAAAGGTGAGATTGTACTTAAGCGAAACGGTGCTAAGCTTAAAGACAGCGATTGGCTTTGTCAGGATAATTTCGATCAGTCTGATCTCGACGAGATCGATCCAAGGGGCTGCAGATCTTGTTAGATTGGCTTCTAGCCATTGGAAGGATATAAAAAGAGAAGAACTGAATCAAAAAGACCATTGAGTGGGGATAAAAATCATTTAGAAGAGGGCTTGTAAGTCACCAGGAGGCTGGATTCCCCTGCTTGCGCCCGGGACCGGGCAGAGTAGGCTGTAAGAAGGCTGTGATATGCCGCTGCGCTACATGAATCCTTTACTAGAGGTTATCCTTAATATTCTTTTCACTAGTTTGGCTAAAAGATCCAATATAAAAAAGATACTAGATCTGAGGTCTGTCAAATGAAACGAACTTCGACTTTGTGACGATCCAGTGCGCGACCGGAGACATGAGCCGAAGCCAATAGAGGAACAGCGATGATCAAGTACATTACTGAGCATGAGGGAACCTCGGATTCTCTACCAGAACGTTTCGCTTCAATAGTGAAAGTCTGAACAAAATGACTGGCGAGTCAGGTCAACAGTCTAGTTCCAGTACCTTGCCATGACAACAGTCCCGAACGACTCGTCTCGCAATAGCTGACAATTAGTCGAAAGGCAAGTTAATGGAAACGTCAGCATATGGTCGCCAAGTCTATGAAAGAGATCAAGACACAATTTATTACTCTCTTGCTATCAGCAAATCTGCCGCGCACCCACGAAGCCAATGACCCAAACCTCATCGTTCCTATCTGTGGTGATATCCAGCACCTTATTATCTCCCCGTGCCAAAATAAATGGCTGTTTGAATGACATTGCGGATATTAGTTAATCTTGGCCACGCCGTTCTGAGGTACGGTAGCCTCCATTCTGGAGAGAATGGACTTGGCCATGGTGGTGTCGTCGTGATCGGGAACCAGGGGAGGTTGGGACTCAATGAAGGCCTTGACCCAATCGTGAGTGGGATCTTCATCGGTCCAGGCCGTACCAGTCTGAGTATCGATATCTGCGACTTGCGCCCAGATCTTGTCTTCGGTGATGGCCTCTAGGTCCTATTTCAGAGGTATTAGCATGACTACGGCCTTGGGGGTGGCGGTGACTATCTTACCGAGGAGAGGTTATCGACCACGTTCTTCAATAAAGCATCCATGATGGATTTGATGGACGCTTCGTCCTGTCCGTTCTTCTTGAGCACGTTGTACGTGACCAGAAAGGCCGAGACCTGCGAACAGTAGGACTCAGTGGCAAAGAGCTGGTCTTCCAGCTGCTTGACCTGGAAGCGACGAGCGCAGAGCTCTCGGATAGCACTGTTTTGTAATCAGCCAGCTTGAACACAGAAATGAGTCTGTGCCACACGTACGTTTGGAGCTCGTCCTTCTGCTTGGCGCCCTCAATGGCGGCATAGATCAGAACGATGCCATCGAGGACAACACCGAGAATGCCGAGAACGGCTGCTGCAGTTCGAACGAGGCGAGCGACCTTGGAGGCAGCCTCTGAGACCTCGCCACCAATGCGCAGAGCACGGAATGTGCGGAAAGCAGCTTGCATCATGGCAACACCAGCCTCGTCACCAGCGATCATGGCTCGAAAGCCGCGGCCAAAGAGATCAGCACCAGCAGCGAGAGCTCCGGTGCTAAGGATACGGGCAACGGGGGCAGCTACTTTTCGTTAGTATGAGTGAAAAGAATGTATCTTATTACTAACCGCCCAAACCAGCGAGGCCTGCGACAAAAGAAACAGCAGTAGACGCGTCGATGATCTTGTCAGTGGTGCTGTTCTGGTTGCGGATATGCTGAACCTGTTCCTCGTACGCAGCCCTCTGCTCTGGACTCATCATTCCTTGAATCTTCTTGTTCAGATCCTCGACGGACGTGATGCCCTCCATCTTGAGCAAGTCATCGATAGTCTCGAGCTGGTGATGGACGGCGGTGTCGACTCTGGTCAGACTGTCATTGGCCTCGCTTTGGATAGCTCCAATGTTGGTCGCCAGTTGCTGGACACGGTTGGCGCGGTTCTCGTTATCTGTGAGAGTTTAGTATGTTATACCAGTATTGAGTCTCGATAATGATGGACTATACCAGGATAGATGAGGCCCATTGTGACTGGAGTGTGCGTCGAAAGATGATAGTTAAGAGTGAAGAGTGAAGATTGAAGAGATTGAAGAAAGATGGATCGGATTGCCTTGAGTGCTTGGTGAGTTTCCTTCCTAGATGCAGAAGAGTCTCTTCTATTTATACGAAGAGTAATCCTACTAGTATTCATGATATAGGAGTAATCTCGTGTTGGAATTCAACGCGTGCCCAGAATCTTGCTCGGTGTGAGCATGTACTGTCCCGCCTATGCGGCTGAAGCATAACCTGGGATATCAGGACTTGGATATGCATGTGGATGTAATCTCTCAAGTCTAACGCGCAGCTTAAAGTAAAACAGCTCGAAGCGCTCACTTTGGAAGTAAGTCTCCAAGCAGATGATACTTCCGTTTTCGTGTTATGTGTCTCAGGATCATCTGAATTATTCGCCATAGACATCTAATGACTCTTCTCAATTGGTCGCGTTACGCCTAGCTTCCAGAGCATAGGCAGAATGTATTCACATCTTTCAGCTTGCTATACTCGCGATATGTGATATAAGCCATTGTTGTCAGTCGGTGCGGCTGAAAAGCTTACACACGGTCTAGATGCTTACATCGCTGAAATGGCGTCGGTAAAGACGCTGGTTGCCCAGAAGATGAAAGAAGAGAGACTCAAAGCATAGCTCTTGTTTGTGTTTCTAGTGGCTATGTTGCATCTGTACGCAAAGAAGTGAGGATCATTAGTACTGATAGGATAGAGGTCCTTGACTAGGAAAGGGAAGTTCTAGTCAGTTTAGTGATGAGTATTGATCTATTGATTGAACAATTCCTCCATGCAAGCGGATATCTACAGGTGAAGTACGCGCTTGATAAACAAATACAATGTGAATTATACTTGTACATTAGTGGATATGTGATTCGAATGCAACCTCGACATCAGTCACAAGAGGTCTATCATTAACTCAGAACCTAGTGAACCAGTCAGTGTGTCGTGAAAGACCATATTAGACACTCGTGACTGAAATCACATTCCAACCTTCTGCCCATACTCACTCTTCAGCTGTCATCTCAATGTCCATTATTACTTCAATCTGTTGGCGGCCGTAGCAAACGAATTACCATAGCGCAAGTGGCTATAACAAGAAAGCTGTAACTGAACAAGTCAATTGAGGGGAAGAGTGAAGGTTCGATTCAATTCCGAGATCGGCTTGTGCTGAAATGTGATGATGCTTTAGGCACGTTCAGCTGCGAATGGCTTGAAACATTTCCAATACCAACGGCAAGACTCGACAAACTCAGATAGCTGCAAGACCAGGAAGAGGTAAAGCAGGTTGCGGTATCACTCAGGTTAGCTATATATACCTTTTTCTGGCCAGAGTTCAGAATAGTAAACACCACTTCGCTTTACTTCTTTTTTCACGGGCTTCACAAAGTCCGTACCACAGCCTTTCAAAAGCTAGCCCTAATCAGTCGCCATTCGGTAGCCATGGGCAATGGAGGAAGCACCATTGGGGATTTGTTCTTCCCAGACAATCCCAATCGTCGTCAGAGAGCCGAAGAACTTCGAAACCAGATCAATACGTTTAGCGAAGAACTGAAGCAGCTGGTAGCATTCCGGTAAGATGAACTACATACCATGAGCTTCTGAGAATTACAAAACTGATGGAAACACACGCAGCGAGCAAAAGTTGAATAGCATCCGGGGTAAGCTGGATAGCCTCATGGCTGCCAGGGGATTTAGTACCACTGAGCAGCTTGAGGAGCATGTCAGGTCCATTCTGGACTCTTCCGAGCTGGCAAGCTACGACAATCTCAAGACGATGTATTGTTCCCAAGAACTCAATATTGATGCCATTGGCTGACGGCATTAGGCTTGATCTCAACGAGAAGGCTCAAGGCATCATCTGGGATCTTGTTAGCATGGTTGGGGCTGCAAGCGGCGTCATCATCGGCGTGGCTGCTATTGCCGGTATAGTGACAGGAGGTGCAGCTCTTGCGGCCCTTGGAGTCGTCGGTGAAGTCCTCGCCGTCATCGCAGTAATTGTCATTGTCTTTGGTGTGATTGAAGGTGCCATTGAGCGAGACGTAAGTTCTGCCATCCCCATTACACAGCCCATGTCTTCTTTTTACCGTGTGGATATTGACACCATCTCAGAAGCTTCGTGATGCCATCAACGATATGTGGCCCCAGCGCGCCAAAGTCAAGCAGGCGTTGGAACAGATGCGTGTGGTTGTAAACTGGGCCGACGCAATTGGTAAGAAGAACAGCCAACACTTGTCTTATGCTTCACTTACTGATTTGGTCTTAGATGTTTGGTTGAACAACCCCACGACCAGCGATCCGGCCACCCTCAATGCTCTTCTCAATGGATCCTTCGATCCAGAGTATAGATCCTGGACCATGGATCACGTATATGATGTTCTCAGAGACATGGACCAACAAAACGGTTCATGGACTAACGAGGACCCAGGCCGCGATGCTCTGCCTGTCTCTTTGATGGCCATGGCTGCTGCTCCAACAAATGGATTGAAGAAAGCTACGGAAGGCCATGCGCAGTCCGTCATCGATGTTTCAATCATGGAGGAGGATGGTACTCCTGAGCAGCTGAAACTTACTAACGAAAAGATCCTCTCCAAAGAATCTTGTCTAGTCGAGCATAACGGCAAGTTGTTGAAGGTAACGGCTTCTCAGTGGGATGAGAAGAATGTCCAACTCGATACCACCCGGTTCGATATCGAGCCCATGGACGAGGGAAGATCCTCAGCCACGGGTATTGCCGGGGTTTTCAATATCCTGAGGGCTGCTCCTAATTTCAGCCCCAAGAAAAGTTGCGCTATCAAGGTTCACAGCTACTCTACTCGTTAGGTTTTGCTGTGTGTGTCCAGGAAATCCGATGACGACAAAAGGACGGATTGGAAGCTGACTCGGCATTTGGCAGCGCGTATGAGCTTAGACCTAAATATCAGAACGAAAGATATCATCTTGACATATGTTATATTCGATTGTACTTTGGGTCTGGCATGTTGCATATTCGGCCACGGCTACTTTAATGACATTTATGTTGATCTATCGGACGCAAAAGAGTACGCCAATCTGCTACTATTCGACTAGCCGTTTGATAACATCGTCCATAGCCAGTAGACAGTGCTAGCCAAACCCCTCCCTGGGAGGCAACATAAATCTGGTAGCAAGCCCATCCTTCTAAATATCTTCCGTTACAAAACCCATGCCCGATCTCTATAAAGGCGATTCGAAGAAAGGGTGTTTTAGTAATTGCTCAGCTGTCTTATTTTTCTCCGGCAACCACTGAAGCATACCACCAACCAAGTCTAAAAACAGTGATTTCTCGTTACTATCCAGCGTCGTCACGGTATCTGACAGCCCTTTACCTCCTCGCAACAGGTTCTTTCGAAACACCTTCCCTGTTGAGCAATAATATTAGCATTTTGTATTTCTTCAGATAAGATAGCTACTTACCATCGTCGTCAAAGAATGGGCCGCCCCAAAACTTGTTCATATTTCGGCAGGATTTTCCTCGTTGATTCACAATAGGGTCTTTGAGTCGATGGCTCCGATATAGACGCTCTCGTTTACCAAGTCTACTGGTGGAGGACCAAGGAGAGAAATCATCTGAGCGATGGACGTGCGCATCGCACTCGCCATCTTCACCAGCAGGTTCCTCAAAAAGAGTGACATTCTCTAGAAGATTCCGCAGCTAACGGTGTTAGAATGAGTAACCGGAACACTCAAGGGGTGACAACGGAAGGCATACCAGTAGGCCAAGATTCCAAATGTCGGCGCTATAGGACTATGGGACACCCAGAAAGACTTCTGGGGCGCGATAACAATGAGGCTGAATGGCCAAGAGATGTCCTTGGCCACCGCCCAAACCAGGAAATGAAAGGTTGAAATCACCCAACCTAGGAAGTAGTTTTGAACCTTGTAAGGGTCCAAAATCATTCTGTGAAGCATATACAAAGTAGTCGGTTTCCTTCCGAGCGTGCTTCACTGGAGGTGTCCACTCTTGAGCCGGGACAAAATCTTTTAAGACGTTGTCATCCTCAATCGTGGCCATAATATTATCTTGATTGATATCTGCGATCGAAGCACCGTTTAGCCAGGTCCAGTGAGGTGCCAAGATTGTGTAACTTGCCTGTGTGTATAAGATGACACTGGGTGTGGAAATAATCCAATGATTGAAGGAGACAGTAGGTGAACAACTTGAAAAACGGCAGTGGAAGTTTCCGGCCTGGCAACCTGTTCTGAAATGTGAGGAGTGTTTCTCTCGTTAGCTCATAGACTAGACAGGTGTGAGTCCCTTGGGGCCCTTCCAGCCGGAAGTCATCGATAGGTGTCCGCAAGAATGCAAGTCCTTCATGTGAGCGATTGGCATTGGCGACGTGCCTTGAAGTGACCAGCTCTCTGGATACATATGCATCAATCGATCCAATCTTGACAGAGACATAGCGAGGTAGCGATGACTGTGTGCTCTTGTTGCTAGGCCATCTGAGGTCGTCTCAAGCCCTTGGTCGTCGGTGCCTAGTTTATCCGGTCGCGACACTCCTCGATCAGTCGAATGTCAAACTCAACTAACCTTGAGCCTTTACGATAGTGGGAAGACCAGTTCTATGGCCGATATTGTGCTTGTTATCATTGCGCCATGCCCAGATGCCTATTCATGATATTGACCTTCTAACAACAGGCCCCAACCATTCACTCCAAGCTCAACTACGTGACGCGATATCTTTTACTTTTCGATGTAACCAGTCGGGAGGACCTGAGATTTTGAAGCTGCCGCTTAGGAAGTTGGATGCCCTCTTAAATGATGGCTAGTTTTTATATGGCAAAAGATTGCAGCAGAAACCCTCGCATGAAAGTGTAGTATCCTTGTGCCGAACGAGCCGACGAGCCGGTGAGCGTACCTTAACATGCTAGTAACATCGATCCCGCCGTGAATGCTACCATTCGATGAGTTATCAGGCAAGGATCCCCCGGCCAAACCTTCATCATGATCGCCTATCGTCGGCAGGATTTGCTTTACTATAGTAGTTCGATACAGCCATTGTAGAGGAACCTGCATCCTTTGACATTAGAACTCCCGAGTCGTTGCATAATAAATATTCTTGATCCTTGAGCAAGCTCTACCATCCGCAGTTGAATGTGGAAGCAGAAGCAACCTGTATGCTATTTAGGCGGTTCAATTTGTTACAATATTGTTGATAGAACGCATGAGCTTTGCACAGGCTTTCAAGCTTTGACTACCCGATGTGGATAGTACTGGTTTTTAACATTGTTTAACTCAAAATAGGGTAAAATATCATTCAATATCGTAGCTTTCACACTGTTGTAAAGGGTGAACAGTCTATCGGATGTCCACATTGGCAATCGGGCCTCTGACCTCGGTTCCCGGCCTCAAATCCTGGCTCATCTCCTCGGAACATCCGAGCCATGTAGGCAAAGTTCGGGTGAAACCTGCCCCTCACTATAGGTCCCGGTTTCACCGGAAAGAAGATTTAGAACTTAGCATCGTTAATTTAGAAGTATATAAACCCATCTCAACATGGGGGTGGAGTGCCCCATGCTGACTGACAGAATCTGAGGAATATACGTGCATCAATACTCCATAATACTACTTAAACCAGCTCTTAACTTACAATGCAGCCACGAATTGATGTTCATTGCCATGTCGTGGCTCCGGGATATCGTCAGTACGCCACCGAGACCGGCCAAAACGAACTTGTTGGAAAAGGCGGTCTTCCTGTACGTTGAGTTATCTAGAGCACGCTTCTTATGCGTGCCATATCACAGACTAACGGCCTGTTCTTCTAGAGCTGGAGTCCAGATCAGCACATTGCTTTTATGAAAAAGCTGAATATTAGCTTATCGGTCCTGAGTATCACCTTTCCAGGAACTCATCTCACGCCCAACGATGACGAGAATGCTGCTCTTAAGACTCGACAAGCCAATGAGGAGCTGTCTGCCATTTGCAAAAAGTATCCCGGGCACTTTCGTTTCTTCGCCTCTCTGCCGTTGCCATCCGTCAAGGATTCTATCGCCGAGATCGACCATGCACTGGACAAGCTCGGGGCCTTAGGGTTTGCCATTATGTCCAATGGAAATGGCGTCTATCCCGGAGACGCTGTTCTCGACCCTGTCTTTGAACATCTTAATTCTCGCAAGGCTGTGCTGTTTATGCATCCCACCATTTGTCATCTACGTGATTATGAATCGGATCCTCAGCAAGTAAAAGTACAGAAAGTTACACCACTTACCCAGCATCCCCTAGCTATGATGGAGTTCATGTTCGACGAGACCCGTGCTGTCGCCAATCTACTTCTCTCTGGCACCGTGGCCAGAAACCCAGATATCAAGTTCATCATGTCGCATTGTGGTTGTACATTGCCCGCCATACTAGATCGCATTGCCGGGTTTGGCTTTTTGGCAGCAGGGACAGAGAAGAAGAACGCCGAGTTTCGGAAGTTACTTCGAGAGAGATTCTACTTTGACTTGGCAGGGTTTCCATTTCCCGACCAAATCCACGGGCTTCTGAGGGTGCTAGGTGATGGAGGAGAAAAGAGATTGGTTTATGGAACAGACTATCCTTTTACGCCTGGACCTGTTGTACTTGACGCTACACCGCAGCTGGAAGCGGGAATTAAGGAGCTCTTGAACGAGAAACAACAGAATGAAATTTACACGGAGACTGCAAAGGGGTTACTGAACGTTTGAGCCTAGCTACCAATACTGCTACGTAACCCTAAATGGTTACATCTAATTTACGTAGCAACATCTGAATATACGGTCAAGCATTGACCGAAGTCTCTGTAGGTAATGGTAGTCCTAGTAGGAGTCCAGAACCGCCACTTGAACTCTGTTCTTTACTACTGCCGAAATCCAACCCCGAGGAAGAAGGTTGTTACCAAGATCAGCGTTTGGTTCAGGCTTCCAATGCTTCATACTGCTTATCTACACACACTAGTAGTTTTCACTCTGGTGGTATAGACTTTACGTGGTAGTTGGCTTGAAATGGAGCGAATTATGGCACGGATCATACTCTGTTGTATTCGATTTATATCTGATACTAGCTAACAACTGGATTTATGCCTAAAGAATAATGTTCAAAAAATCAAACTCTTCAGGTGAGCTGGCCAGGAATTCCAAAACGCCCTAGCTTAGAAAACTCATTAGTCAACAGGCAGGATGATGTTCCAACCGCACTGCTGAATCTCCACCTTGACAGCAAGAGGGAGTGGATCGCAAGGCTGTTTGCGAAGGAAGCCGTCCTGCTGCATATGATACTGCAGATTTCCCGGAAAGGGCTGGTGGACGTAGACAGTAAACTGCATGAGATCTCCAACAACTTTGAAGGAGTTTCGGCCAAAGTATAGCTCGAGGCCCTCTCTAAGCCTGTCCAAGCTGTAGAGAAACGCAGGGTTGATCTTGTGTTCGAAACCTTTACGCCTGTAGGGGCCGCAGTCTAGAGGCTGCTGGAGCTCGCCGGGGTTTATCTCAGGTTGTTGATCAGACATTTCGTTTGTGTAGGCCTTACCCTGAGGCTGGCTCGAGAAGAAGCCGGAGAAGATGTTGGGCATTGCCGTAGACTGTGTTTTCTGTTAGAATTCTCGAGTGTTGACGCTGCGATTAAGGTTAGTAGTGTGTTGATAGAGTGAAAGTGAGGATGTTTGCGGGAGGAAAGAAAGAGCTTGAGTAGGAGGTTAATCATTTTAAATAGTCCAAAACTGCGCTCAATGGTGAACCCGTTGGGGCTGTTATTCACGAACTCCTGAATCACGAGATGTATATGATGTGAACTAGTGAACTGATCTGATGTAGCACGAAAAAGGGATGGTTTATGACATACGAAACGTTGTTTATGATTTTCCCCAGAAAAGCCATGCAGAAATTACGGAACAGAGGAACAGAAGGCTGTGTATTAACACAAGAACAAGTGATCGGGGTACGAATATACCACAATGGCAATGCCCATTTTAGGTGGAAGAAATTTGCAACAAACTCAGAAACAGCTAGCCGTTGCGTTGAGGAATGGTATAGTTGATTATGTTCATGAAACTCAGTAAACAGTATCCTGTATGCCAGTCTCTGCATGCTTAGCTATAGCCAGTCTTGCGTAATTCACCCAGGCGTGAACACTAACATTACCTATTCGGAAGCTAATGCTTTTAACACGACCTGTTCAAGCCTTCTTTCCCTTGTTTACGCCGCCAACGCCAACCCCAAAGCCGGCCAAGAACAAGCTTCTTAGGACAGCAACCCATCCCGTGTACACAAGGTTGCACCAGTCCTGCCATCGAAACTTTTCCAGATTGAGACGGCCCTGTTGTTCAATGCTCACATATATGCTAACCAGAATCGAAACGTCGATGAGCAGAACAGAGGCGATAATGATCCTCCACACCTTGATATCCGAGCTGGCACGGAGAACGCCAGCAAGCATGATTGTAACAAAGGCGTAAAGGACGGCTAGTTGGTGGAAGAGAAAGGCTTGATCTGGGTTGTAGGGTGACATGCTGCGTGGAACGAAGCCCTCAAGCATGATTTCTGGGATGAAAAGGAGGGCGCAGACGGTTGGAATTAAGGTGAGGGGATCGATCCATGTGAACCAGACACGGTAGAAATTGTGGATTCTGAGTTGTGCCATGTTGGGCTGGACTGACTGGATGCTTTCTTCCAGATGTTTAAAAAGTGAAAAGGAGATTTGGAGTAATGCGGCTGAAGCTGAAAGACGAAAGGTATTTAAGTTTTTGCGTAGCTGGTATTATGTAAGCTCATTATTCGAAAGTCTGAGACAGCAGGATCAAGCCTCTCGAATATACCAAGCTTGGGCAATGTGATCATCAAAAACTTTAGCGCTGACTGGCTGGCTGATGTGGCTCCCTTAATATCGGTCGTTCGACAGTGATTGCTGTCAAAATACGAAAGGTTTCTGGGTGGATGCGACAACTGAACTATCTATGAAGTCACTTAGATAGAATATAATTTATAAACTATAAATAATCAGACATGTGCAATGCTCGTGTCCAAACTCTCAGGGTTGAACCACCACTCAAGAGTACCACTCCACGGCAACTCTTTCCACGTCCACTCTCCTGGTTCTTCTGGACGACTAACCCTGACATCTACCATGTGCGGTGGTATTTGTGTTATCTTCCCTGGGCGTGTTCCCAAGAATAAACCCTTGGTGTTACTCGCCGCAAGTGGTTGCTCACTACAGTCAAATCGGAAACAGCCAACACTCGCTTCATTACCATGGGCGTAACGTAGAAGCAGACCGCTTACTTTGTGATATTTGGTTTCGTTGAAACGGCTGTTCTCAAAATCGTACTCTCGAACAATGCCCATGTCCTTTTCACTTCTGCTTTTGCAGACAATGACCTCTGCCACATTTTCTAGAGAGGCCGAAGAGTGGTGCAGTGTCCGTAAGGGGTTGAAGCGTGGCATGGGACTGAGTGGGATCTCCTTGGGTGGTAAACGGTCTGTCAGGTGATCTTTGTTGCATGCGCTTGTGGCGATTAAAGGGATTCCGCGAGTTGAAGGTGAGAAAAATATCCGAATGGGGAAGTTTCCTTGCGCTGCTGCAATCAAGTGCCAGGTGCGGTGCTTTGCGTACGTGGTATGTGCGTGATGATCAGGGAAGCTTCCGGCTATTACTGATCGTGCTCTGTTGGTTACTAGCTGATATGAATTGTAAGCATAAGAGCAGAAGATTTGAATAATAGCCGTACCCCAATGGCCGGGTCACTGGGTCTCTTGTAGGTCTGTAAGCCCCACGGCGTAGATATATGGTATCGTACGCCCCCTTCGCCTTCAGCAGGCAGGGGTGTGGAAATGTCGTACTGTTCAGGTCCTCGTAACCAAACTTGTTGAACGAACTCTCCGTCCTCAAGTGGATGATACGTCCATTTAAGGTTGCTTCGATCCTGATACTCAGACTGCTGCTCGTTTGAAGCATGGCCGTTTCCATGTGCATGAAGTGATACCATTTCATGGCCGGACCAACAGACTGAATAGCCCGTTGTTCCAGGCTTGTTAAAATCAAATATTTTCATTCTTGCCACAAGCTGTCCCTCTCCCCAACCAGCAAAATAGAGACTCATGTTGTTGAGACCGGCTGGCGTGAATGGATAGGGCCAGACTACTCTTGGATAAATGGAAGGTGCTGTTAAATTCCGAAGTTTTATGCCCTAGCTCAATTAGTCAAACCACATGGTGCTGTCTTTTGACCAATTACGGTACTTACATCGTTTTCAAATGAGAGCTTTGGACCACCTATTGACACTGTTTGCCAGTGGGCTTCATCTGTTGTGGCTGTATTGGGGTTTTTAGTTATCTGTCGAATGCCGAGGTAATCCTCTGAGATGTAGAGAGCTTGATCGATCGAAGACGCTTCCCATAATTGCCGACTCCCTACACTAGGTGAGTTGGAAAGCGCACTCACATACTCGGTGCCATCTGTGGCTACATATGTAGCCCACACAGAGGCCAAAGGGTCAATGGTCCAAAAGGCCTGTCGATGATGAAGAGAGATCTCTGCTATGGCATAAAGCTTGACTAATTCGTCATCGTGAGACACAATATGCCAAATCTCAGGTGAGAGCTTTCCATACGTATGACGCAGGCAATTCTCTATCAAGATGCGAATGATCCTTCTTCGTCGCGCATAATGAGATGCAAAAGGCTCGTACGAATACCATGTGACGGGAATGCATCTGGCCAGACTGATATCAAAGCGTGCGGCCACAGAAACGCAATCAGCGTGGAATGCTAACGCAAGGCCATTGTTATGCGTGCAAAAGCGGTAGACGCAAGGCCTAAAGGACATGTCTAAGCCTTTATCGACAGGGAAAGGTGTATGGTATGGCTCGCTATGGATTCTGAAAGGGGATGATGTTCGGCCATCCGCAATTACTGTAACTGAATGAATACTACTGAAAGCTTATAGATATAGTCATTATCTACTCACATGCAACGATATCCTCCCTTCTCTTGTCGATTGGGAAACGACACAGGTAGCACTGGCTTGCTCCGACGCAGACTGGGTTTCGATGATGATGTCCGCTGAGATTGTCGGGGATCCCAACTGATCTGACTTCTAATACACCTGGATGCTGGGACATATTGTATGGCGATGAGCTTCGAGGACTGGTTGTAGATCAAAAGACGGACAGTAGAGCTCAAGGGAGGAGAAGCAGAGGGTTGGAACAAAAGGTGGCTGAGACATAAGCTGACGTGATTGGCAAACTCGGCCAAAAGAGCTGCCCTATTGTAAATGCTATGAACTTACCAGTGTACACGTTATCAATTACGTAGCGAAAAGAATGCAAGTTAGGCAAGATCGGTATTATATGGTATAAATTCTGAATATGCATGAGTTAACCCATAACGTTCCAAGATGATACCGTAATTCCATAAGAAGGTTTATTCGTTGGCCGAACGTTTGTGTTTATCACCTTGATTTATGTCCTCGTATAGAACTAAAACTGTAAAATAGGAATGGCAGATTCCTAAGCACATAGAAGCGATCTGCCTAGAACATGCATTGTGCGGCCCACGTATTTAAGTCTGAACCTCATTCATATTTAGGGAATACCATAGGGTCATTCGCCAGCCGTTCCATGCCGTCAGCCTTGAGGCAAATAGAAATGTCGACACCGTTATCCGTCCAATACTGCGCCTTGGGGCCTGGAGCCTCCTTAATCGATACAATCCCATCCATGTTGGGAATTATACCCTCAGCATAGCTGCATGTAGACCCAAACCCAAAGTCGTTGTTGTAGAGCCCTGCGCGGGCCCATGTCGTAACAAGAATGTGACGTCGACCGAGGAAGGCTTGCCAGATTCGCTGAGGCGACTTCTCAAAAGCAATGTTGTGGAGGTGGGCGGCTAGATTGTCTGGATCTGAGACCTCGTTGAGGGTCTTGCGGATTTGAGACGCTACTATATTGATGTCCGCAGACGCAGGTTTGGAAACTGCACAAACTTCAGCCGCGGGTAAAGCTGTCTTCGCCATTAACGTTGGCGAACCGAGAAATTTGTTGCTAAGTTTGAGGGATGGACGGACGCCATATACGAGATCGCAGTAGATAGGGTCAGTGTCGTCTTCTAATCCCCGGGCATGTGCGATGCAAGACCAAATGTATGCGAGAACAGCATCGTGCTGGCTGATCTTCTCAGTGGCGCACTCTTTGGCTCTGGCCCACAGGAGTAAGACCTCATCTTGACTCAGATGAACAACGTACTTTGAGGTTGGTGCAGCCAAGTCCCATTCAGCCCATGGCATAACCTCTCCTGCAGGTTTGAAATCCTTGGTACCAGCAGGCGGCTTGATTTCGGGATCCCATTGAGCTTGTGCCCCTGAAGTCCACCAGTCGTATCGATGCAGAGGTAGTGCCTCTGCCTTTTGAATGATGGCCTCGTCTGGATAGTCAGCGTTAATATCTCCGGCAGCCTTGCTGTCCACAAGAGCAGGTTCAAACACTGAATCCAAAGGCGGAGGGTTCTTTCCTTCAACAATAGAGCAACTAATAGCAGCCCAGTCCTTGAAAAGAGATGCAAGCGTTGTCGCATCAGCCAGGGGATGTACTCCGCGGAGACTCAAGACAAAACCGCCACAAGCCAGCTCTGTGACTTGTACGGTCAAGAGAGAATATGGCTTGTCATTTTCATCTCTGAGAGATGGGGACAGCGGCCGTGAGAGAGGAGTTGAGGGGACAAAGCTTGAAAAGATGGCAGAATCGAAGTGCCACATGCGGTGTGCAGTAGTCCTATCTTGGGGATACAGAGAGTCGAGGGTAGCGGAGCTTTGGGCGTGGATAAACTCAACACCAGGGTCATCTGGAGTTCCAAAGTGTGCGTAGATGCGTCCGAAGCGTCGTGCATGGGGTGGGAAGTGCTTGGCCTCTGGCGGAACAGTCCCATCCGTGGACTCGACAGCCTTGAGTTGCCCGCCCCATTGCGGATAAGCTGGAAGAACAAGAGCGAGTGATTTCCGGAGATGATGAACCAGGTTGAAATTATCTCGTGCGGGTAGGGTTGGCTTTTGGTACAGCCAGATGGCACTGGCTGGTGCAAAAGTGGTGGTGGTGGAGTCGAGTAGTGAGAGGGGAATTGCCTTCTTTTCGCTTAGAATGCTTAATCGCTCGTGCTCAACAACTGAGATCTTTGGAGGTGCCATGATCAAAGTTCAAGTCTTGTGTTTTGTAGGATGATAGAACAATATGTTTATAGTCGAAATCAATGCGCAAAGATGGCCGGAAATAAAACTTGGGGAATTGGCAATATAAATGAGATTTGTTCTAGCCGTTTCAGCGGCCATTCATTTGTGAATCATCCGGCGAATGAGTGTACACTACTCTGTACGCCATCAGACAAACCGCGCCAACCATGCAAAGGTGCAGGGGTCACGGCAAGGATTTGTGTCCCGCCAGCACTATCTGAACCCTGGATTTTTTTTCTCTTGCAAAAGAACACTGGTTTACGACGGCTTTACTCACGACTTCGTTGTGAGCCATGAAACCAGATTCCGGAGCGAATGAACGATAGCCACATCGTGTTCGTGTTCTCCAAATAAGCCATCCACAGTCTGGCCAAGGTGATCTTCTATCCTGCACGTTTTGTGTCGAGAATTCTCATTAGGAGAAGATCGCCAGAGCTTCAAGTCAGAAATGCTGGCACATTCATCTTTCGGATCGAGTAACACCGGATTCCAGCCCGCGTCAAATGCCCCAACAACATCCTTGGCTTGGTCATCGCCGACGTAGACCTTTTGCCAATTCTTTGCGTCTTCTTGGGCTTCGCTCAAGCCTTTTCCGTGGCGAGAACTAATGACCTGGGCAAGCATCAGCTCCGCAGCGCTGAAGATACGCTTGTCTGGTTTTTCGATGCCCACGTCATAAGACATGCAGTGAAAGTCAATATCATGGATTTTTCCTTTGAGTTCTTCTGGATCAGAATCTGTGCCATATCGCAACGGGCTTACGTCAAGACCCAGTGAAGAAAGGATGCTGGGAACTCGATCATCCGAGTTTGTAACAACACCGACGACAAGCTCGTCAAAATGACGAGACGGCTGGCGCTTCAAGTTCTTGAGAGCCTCTACAAGACCTGCTTCGGTATCATAACCTTGTCTGGAAGCAAAGCGGTGTAGTAGTTTGGGAGCCAAGTCTTTGGGGAGAGGCTGCTTGTCCTTTAAGAGAGATGTAAAGGTATTTTGAATGACCTTTAGAGAGTTAGTTCGACTCATCGAGATCTATTATCTTTGTGGTACGTACATTTGTCCACCATCTAGTCGCTCCTAGGCCGCTGGCCTTTCCGTAGTTAGGATTCCTCTTAGATTCTTGCTTGATGCTAGATATCAGAGTGGATTGCAATTCGTCATCGCTGAAGTCGGTGATGCCGCATTGTCGAGCAACTTGGGCGTATTGTTGCGCGACTGGTTGAACAGGTCTTATAAGAGTTCCGAAAGCATCGAAGCATAAGAGGAGGTTTCGCTTTGACATGATTGGCTGCTTTTGGCAAGTCGTAGTTGATGGTAAGAAGTTGATGATACTGCAGCACGCGCCCTAATTTCAGCCGCCTCCACACGCTCATCTTTGCTTACGTCAGCTGGCGATGCCGTCGGGCGCGTTATAAATGCACCACCGGTGGTGCAAATAAGATCCGTTATATAAGCCCGGCTTTAGTATATATAGCAATTACCTTTATTTAACAGTAAAAATATAATCAATTCGTATAATTAAAAAGTAATATTAATTATCTATACGTATAGCTATTTAGAGCACTAACTTTTATCCTCCTGTCACCCTCTATTATGCCTAAAGCCATAACAAATATACCAGGCCTCATTATATTATAACAGCGGCCATAGAGGCTTAACTCCTCTATAATCACTTTCTTACAGCCAGGTATAGCTCTTATGCCTTTAGAGCCTTTATTACAGTTATATAAGCTACCCTCGGCTGGCTAAACTCCTCGCTAGAGACCTATAGGTTATCTTTTAGCCCAGCCGTATATAGGAAAGTATTAGATTTAATACTAATAGTATCTATTATATTCTACTTTATAGCCTATAAATATAAAAGGGAAAGGATTAAGAGGCTAAAGGTAATTTACTATATTTATAGCTATTTATCCTTTAGAGAAGATATAATATATTAAGATAAAATACTGGTAAAATAAGGTAAAAATAAATATAAGAGATAATATAGCCTAAAGTAACTTAAA